>JAUMHB010085592.1:972-11651 GCA_032359685.1 Pittosporum tobira
CTGAGGATGTGAAACCCCAGAATTTGTAAAGTATAAGCATAAATGAATAATATTTTGTATTAGATGTTATCCAAATTTGTTGCGTGAAAATCGCATAATTGTATACGCAATTAGCCAATTTTATTTTTTTTGTGATTTTTCTTGAGCTGTAAATTTCGATACAAAAGGATATGAGAGGGATGCAATTGGTGGTCTTAAAGCACTCTAGCAAGCTTAATAACTAAGATTAACCAAGGAGAATCAAGTAAAACCACTTGCAGATCTTTGAATCTCAAGATCAAAAAGGTAACTTCTTGAGCTAAATACTAATTTTGAGCTTGTTTAATTGCGGATGGGAATCATAATAGCATGGTTAAAGGTGTTTGTGGCTTGTGTGTTGCTAGAACTTGATCTAGGTGCAAGGAGTTATGCATGTTCATGAAATATGATTTTTATCTCTCTTGAATTCATGCTTGACATCCTGATTTTCTAAGCTTACATAATGAAATTCATGTTGTAGTTTTTCTTATATGTGTATATGATAGCTTGTGGAAGCATTAGAACATGCAAACAAAGTTTTTGTGGAAATTTCAATTTTGGAAGTTTAGAGACTGCAACTTAAATCCAAATGTTATTGAAAATTCTATACAAGTCAAATGGACTCAAACTTTTTATTGAAGGTACCTTAATAAGTTTATATATGACAATTAAAATTTAGTGAATTTTGGAGATCATTTGATATTTTAATAAAATGCATAATTGGGACTTCTATAAACTAGGCTGAAACAAGGGAAGACAACATACTACCTCACTTTGAATGACTATAACTTTTTCGTTATAACTCTAATTTAAGTGATTCTAAATCTAAGTAAAACATATTTAAGTATAGTTTACATAGAGGTAAAGTATGATACCATTGGACTTACTCGGACATAGTTATTATGGTTTAAGTCCAAGTAGTGAAGAGAATGTAACACTATTTTCAGTCAAGTTTAAAAATCAATATAAAATAATATGTTAATCAATAAATTATGAAATTTTTTCTGAACAAACCTAGACCAGTTTATCTTAATATCAAAAGATATTTTGAAATTTAACAGAATTATACTATATTTATAAATAGTTTTAGCAAACTGCTGCAGATTCCCGAATTTGCAGAAAAATGTAAGATGTAACCAAATTTTGAGAACTCATAACGTCTTTGTTATAACTCGGACTTAAGTGATTCTTGAGCTTATTTCAAGATTGAGAAACAGAGAATTTAGTAAGATGATAAAAATGATGAGAGGGTTTCCTAGCATGAATTGATTGTTTATGGACTTGTTGGACTCCTTGGACCTAAAATAGGTAGTTAGGAAGTGAAAGGCGTCGGATGACACTATTACCTTTAAGAACCATTAAAGCTCCAAGCAAGAATTAAGATACTAGGAAGGTTAAGGTACCAAATGGAATTTATGATTATAGAAAGTGTTGAGTTCTAATCTAAGTGTTAGTTATGATCATAGGACAGCAATAGTTAACCAAGCAAGAAGTCTAAGGTCAAGTAAGAGCTTCACGAAATATACCAGACAAGTATTTGCACTCGCCTTTCTGTTAGGTGTAATTGCCTTGTTACCATTGCACGTACTATTGTTTATCTTGAATGCATGAGATTTATTCACTCATGCGTGTACTACAAAATGTGAATATTTAAATGTGGTGCATCTCTATCGTGTACTGTATGCCCATTAAGTTAAAGTAGAAAGAATCGTTCAAGCGAAGGAGTTCGAGTATGTCATGTGAAAGTTATGACCGGTTAACCCTGGATTGATTCGCGTTGTGCACATACACCCCAGTAATGTTTACTTGGTCTAGACTGCGTGTTTGGACTGCGTAAGTTATGTTATGTTATGTTATGCTCTCACTCATTTATGACGGGTGACCCCATGTGAATGTAAAGTGCATACTCATTTCCTTTACTATAATTGCATGATTTACATCCTGCTCGTAGATCATGGTAATGTTTATGGAACTCATTTCTAATGTTCATGGGTTCCTTATTCTATGCTTCAATTTATTGACTCATAAACGTTTTCCTAACCTTGAGAGTATGATGCTTGGTAAGCCCCATTCGCTCACTCTTTATATGGTTAAATGTTTTACAGATTAGAAGTAAACACGTTAAGATAGCAAGGAAATCGAGGAAGTATGATGGAGTCAGAACGCAAAGGATAGCCTCTAGGGATTCGTCTAACCTAAAGGAGAAAGTTTGTTACAAGTGAATATCAAATTATGTTGATATAGATTATTTGTAATAATTAATATTATTATTATCCGCTATTTTGCATCGGACTAAGGACAAGAGATTATGCCCTGGAATAATTTATGGTGATTGTAAGGTCTTGGAAGGGCATGATGCATGAATATTAAATTGGATAACTAGAAATAATTGAAGGTGTAAGGGAGAAATATATTCTGACACCCAAGTTTAAGTAATTTATGAGATTTATGGAGACTAGGGTGTCACAGTTTATGACTGTAGAATTTTCCTAGATTAGATACTAGCCTATTCCTAGCGAGAGTATCTCTACTCTAATTATTAACCCAACATATCCCTATGTCAATTTAAATAATTAAGAGAGCATTAAGTTCTATGGAATTTTCGGATTCATCAACTATTGTTAAGTCAACTACTACCGAAACTGCATAAATCATCTTGAACTATTCCAAACAAGATTTAATTTATGGTTATGATTCAATTGAGCTATTAATAAATCTTCCCTGTCAAGTCCTTCAATTTATTAACCTAGATCATCTAAATATTGATCAAGTATTCAGAAGCATTAAGAACATGAATCATAACTCAATAAGCAAGAAAAAAAAAACCAATATGAACACATGATAAAGTCTAAATAAACCTTCAATTAATCATGAATAGGATCTGTCTAGTCTTAGAATAAAGAAAATTAGAACATAATTACACTACAAAATATAAAAAAAAAGATAGAAAAACCCATAAGAAGTCGGTAGGATGTCTTCGTTGATAGCCCTCCGGTCTCTGCCTCCTTGAGCTCTTGATATTCTCTTGATTGTATGTTGTGTTGATTATCTAGAAATCTGAGCTAGGAGGGAGTTTTTATAGCTTATAATCATGGAACGTCTCACAAGTTTACACAAATTAGGTTTGCCGTCTTGGTCCGTCTCAAAAAGCCTTGGAAAAGCCCAAAATCACATAAGTCAAAGCTTTCTAGAAAGGTCAACAGAAATTGTGACAAATCGTATGAGCCAACTTACAATCATCCCCACGGTCGTAGGCCACCTTATGGTTGTAAGGGTGGCCATAAGCCTCTCTGGATTCTTGGTTTGCTTCCAACTTCGATTCCTGGCAATCCTTGTCGTTTCGGAATTCGTCCAAAACTCGATTTTCGTCCGAAATAGGCTTTTTTAAGCCCAATTATCTACAAAACAGGCCCAATAACAATAAAACATATCTAATCCCTTGGATTGATCATTTGTTAGCCCAAAACAAAGATATTAAAACCAAATCTATGCAAACTTAATAATAAATCAAGAGAAATAAACATAAAATAATATATCAAATAAGCATTTATCAAATTTTTCCAAGCTTAGACTCTTGTTTATCCTTGAGCAAACTAATCATGAAAAACAATTTAAGGAAATTTTACCCCTTGATTTTAAACATTCAAACCCACCAAAAAATTATGAAGTGGCAAAGTTGGTGAAAATTATCTAAGACTAATAATCCACAGTCAATAAACTAAGACTTCATCATATACAAGTAAAATTCTACACAACTTAAGTTAGAAGTATCCATAATAAGTCCAAATTTTTACAAATTTCCCTTACTCCCTACAATTCAATTCAAAAGTGTTTGTGTGCTCATGTGCAACGTGTATTAACTCGTAGATATCAAAACACCAAGTTAGACATTTACCTTTAAGCGCAATACAATAAACCTCTGGCCAAATAGACAATTTCTCTTACCCATCGGCATAGATGGTCCCCTTGAATACCAGGATCTCAAAGGAGCATGTGATTTTTCCTCGTATTCCTTGCATAAGCTTTGCCTATAGAGTTTGATGGGAATTTTGCTCCAGTTTCTTTCAAACTCTTTTATTTGTTTAATTTATTTTTCAAATTTTCATCTTTTCTCTTTTTATTTTTTAATTTTTTTCGAGATCAAGTGTTTCTCCAGTAACCAAAAACATCAAAAGTTACCATGGAAGTCTAAGTATTTTACCTTCATTTAATTGTCCTCCTGAACAATTTCAATATCTTTGAGTTAATGTGAAGTGATTCGAAACAGTCTCATAAATTAAACATAGGAGAGCAATGGATTTTCAAAATTCTCCAGGCCTATCATAGATACAAAGGACTTAAGCATGCAAAAACTCTACTCATATAATGCTAAGCATAAGTTTACGAATGCAAACTAATAGTTCTAAATAATTTTCAAAACCAATATAGATCTATTCATTCTTCTTTGATTTAAATGTATGGAATTCTTTTCAAGAAAACTCATGGTTTTTATAAAAAAATTTAAATTCTAAATAACAATAAAATCTAATAATAACAATAAAAATAAATATTTACATAGGCTAAGCATAGAAAACACATAAAGTATCAAGCATGTTATTCCCTCCCCTAAGCTTAAACATTACATTATCCCCAATATAAAACATAAATAACACCTATAGGTTAACTGAATGAACACACCTGATCAAGAAGAAGGGGGCCCAAAGTAGCCCTTGGAGATGTGCCAATCGTATATTTGCGGCAACATAGCCCTCTGCTAGGCTTGCTCTCCTTTAATTCAAGAAAGAATAGTGTGGAAGTCCTCATGAGCCTCATGAGCAGCCTCAGAAGTAGCCATCCCACTTGGACCTACACCACTATATCCAGCACCACTAGACGTAGTTGGCATAATAAGAATGATAGGCCGTCCAAAGTCATCACGTCATATAGATAAATTGGGAAAATCCTCTAGACCTGTACATCTGGGGGAATCTCACCCTGTTCCTGGCCATCGAATACCTCGGGATAAAACCAATTTTCTTCGTCGGGTACTGAAGTACAGGATTTGGTAGCAGTATCATATAGTTTGTCTTGAAGCAAAGGTAATATGCATTACCTTGTTAGGCTATCATGTGCATTGCTATCCAAGAATCGATATCTATTGTGTTGCTCCCTTGAGCCTCAAGGAAATATGAGCAATGGATTCCCACATGCATTGCTATCGGTGTAATAAGTCCGCCAAACACTATATCACCTTTCGGTTGTTGTAACTGTTTGGTGATATGCCATATAAAATTAACTCCAGTATCAAAATCTCGGTCATAGTACATTACTTGAAAAATAAAAAGTTCATCTCGGCAAAAAACTCCATCATTATCACCAAGATTGAAAATTGTGTCTGCCATGAATCACTGCATGTATTGAAAGCAAAGGTTATGAAGATTTGTAGCTTTCAATGTAGAATTTGCTTGACCCGTGAGTTGATACAAGAAGTGATTAGAATTGAAATTGTTGAGAGAAATCCAATTCTTGTGAATTGGAAAATCATAGATTCCATTAAATTCTGCTAAAGTAAGTGTGTATTCATTGTTCATCAACCAAAATATCATCCATTGGTTATTCCCCGCCAAGTTAACAGTGATACTACTCAAAAACTCCAATACTAATCGAACATATGTGGCTCCCTTTATTTCAATAAACCTACTCCATCCTACTCGTTCACTCACCCATCTTATATCCTTAAGCAAACCGAAATCACGCGAAGAAAAGAAGTTCATATAGTGTGTATTAAGAATTTAGAGATTAACTAGAATGTTGTAACTTGCTTCTTGCTCATCGTTTCAGAACATTATGCCATAGGGGTTCGCTGGAACATTTTGTCGAGCACCTTGCGATAGGCTCGATTTCCCTTGAGACGATTCACCTCTACCCTTCTTTGATGATTTCCGTGTAGACATGCTGAACACAAGCAATCCCCAACCAAACAACATAATGCTCCCCCAAGCTTACCCGAACTCCGATTGAATGGAATTTGAAATATCACAAAGATTGGGATTTGGTGGGTTTTCAAAATTTGACAAAATTTGAGGTTGTTTATAAAGGAATTGTGTGATATAGAGGTGTAATACTGAATGATTGATGGATGGATTGTCATTTGGAAGGCTTACAATTGAATTTGGAATGATTTGGTTCGAAGGTGGTTAGGGTGATAGCTACAAATGGCCAAAAACTGCATGGAATGGCCTTAACAAATGTGGCTTAAAACCCAACCATAGGTTGGCTTACTGGTGGCCTTACAGTCGTAAGCTAGCTCGTAAACCAAGTTGTCCCTTTTGTGTTTAAAAATTCCATATCCTTCATACGTTATCCGATTTGACTCATTCTTCTTCCTAAAAATCTCTTATGCATCCAAAGCTTAAACCTACAAAAATATTTGAAAATTAAAAGAGAAAAATGAAAATAAAATTAAGAAAAATGATAAAAAAAAGCTTGGGTTGCCTCCCAAGAAGCGCTCATTTTATAGTTTCTAGCCCAGCTTAACGTCGTTCATGATAAAGATGGTGAAGTAAGCAACACAATGGTCTTAAGAGCTTCAAAATTTCCCTTGAGATAGGGTTTCAAATGTTGACCATTAACTCTGAACATGTTGCCCGAAGGACTTAATATTTCAACTGTCCTATATGGAAAAACCTTTGTAATTGTGAACGGTCCACTCCATCTTGACTTCAACTTCCCTGGAAAAAGACGAAGACGAGAGTTATATAATAACACGCTTTGACCCTCGTGAAATTCTTTTCCAAGAATATGACAATCATGGAACTGCTTCGTTTTTTCCTTATATAACCGTGCCCTTTCATATGCATCACAACGAAACTCATCTAACTCATTAAGCTCAAGCAAATGTTTCTCTCCTAACGCTCGAAAATCTATATTGAGAGTCCTCATGGCCCAGCAAACTTGGTGCTCTATGTTGGGAGTATCCCAAAGTTAAACCTAAGTTTTGTTTATGACAACTAAGTTCTAATGATATTACAAGATGTCTCAGGATATATTATCTATACAACATGTTTGAGACACATTGAGAAGAAGCATTCAATACGACACACTATGAACACCGAAAATTCAACTCATGCTTATCATTGCAATAACACTCGTACAAATCTTATGAAGCAAGAAACCAATTTGAAGACAACTAGATCTAGCACTTAGTCCCTCTCATAGGTTTTTCAATGTAAGTGAACAAATCTATGATAAAATTAAATACAAGCCTTAAAATGAAAATAATTAAAATTAATTTTTTTAAAAGGAAAATTAATTTTAATTGGAAAATAAGTTTTTCAGAAAAATTGGAAAACTTTGGAAAAACCTTCTCAATTTTTCTCTATCCAAGTTGGTCCCTCTTCGGGACAGGATCGATCCCTCATCGGGACAGGTTTGGTCCCCATTGGGACAAGTTCGGTCCCCCATTGGGACAGGTTCCGTCTCCTTGTACAATCTTTGAAAATTAAACAAAAATAAGTCGGTCCCTCATCGGGACAGGTTCAGTCCCCCTCTATGTAAGTTGTTCAACGTACATATTTTCAAATAAAATGATATTTTATATCCATTGGGAAGCGTGATTTATGCGCAATGATTAGATCTGGGCATACTATAAATAGGTAATCATTTGACAATGATTATTATCCTTTGGAAAAAGCCTTCTTTCATTTGCAACAAAAAGTCTCTCATCTATCTCTACGAAAATACTACTCACTGAAATATCTTTAAAGGCTTGTATCCCTACTATCTAAGAATTGTTCATACCTTCATCTTTGATGTATTTTTCTTAGATAGAAAATATGTTCCATCTTTGTAACCGAAAAAGGATCTACTGAAAGGATCTCAATTTGTTCTTGAGGGAAGAGAAGAGAGTCTCTTGTCCAAGATAGAATTATAAAAATGATATCGCTCAAAGTGTAATCTAAAGGTTTCTCCACTAAGAATGAACTAAGAATAGTGAATTCTTAAGAATCTCAAGTCCAGAAAGGGGGCTTGGGGACTAGATGTAGGAGACTATTTTCGAACCAGGTTAAATCAGTTAATGAAAGTCGAATACATTGCTGCAGCACTTGTTGTGCACAAGTTCTATGGATGAAACAAACTTTACGTGATTTTGGCATTATCTTCGATTGTGTTTCTATCTTTTGTGATAATATAGGTACTATTGACTTAAGCAAAAATCAAGTATTACACTCTTGATCAAAGCACATTGATGTTCGTCACCACTTTCTTCGTGATCATGTGCAAAAAGGTGATATTAAATTAATTCGTGTTGGCTCAGAAAATAAAATCACTGATATATTCACAAAACCTCTGAGCACGGATCGTTTTCATAAATTTCAAAATAATCTTGGTATGCTCGAATTATAGTAATTCCCAATTAGTGTAATGAATTTGTTTAAGTGTTTCAAAAATTAATAGGGAAAATGAAAAGTTACAAATTATTAAAAGAATTTTCATCCGGAACCTTTGCCCAAGTCGGTCCCCCCTCGGTTCCCCTTGTCAATCACCCCTTCGGTACCAACAAAATTCTTATACTCAATGTATACACCCTCAGTCCCCACCTTCGGTCCTCCATTTGGTCCCCAAAAATGTAGCCGTTGAAGAGCCTTGGTCCCCACTTCGGTCCCTAAAATCTGACCGTTACAAAGCCTTAGTCCCCCCTTGGTTTAGCCTCGGTCCCTCTTTGGGACCTGCATATATAAGGATCCTCGGTTCCCTTCTGACATCACTCTCTCTCATTCTTACAAAATTATCTCTCTGGCCAAGGAACTCGGACCACCGCTCTTCTTCATCTCATTAGATCTGAGCACAAAACAGAAATGTCTTCCTCATCCGAACATCACCGGATCAAAAGAAGGGCCATTCGCAAACCATATGATCCAAACAAACCCGAATCACCCCCTGATCCATTCTCTAATCCAGTTTGATGTACAAGATCCGGTTGGTCCCAACCATTATCCTCATCACCTCCACCACATCCATCCTCTCCTCCACCACATCCACCCTCACCTCTACCACCTCCATCACTGGCTTTCTTCACTGTGCCAGAGCTCAAATTCTCCACCAATCTTTACCAGTCTGACAAGAAAAAGTACTCCTCTGCAATGAATCTGAGACTGCTATCAGAAGAAAAAGTGCAAACATTAAATTCTCTCGGTGGACGGTTCACTACCAGTAAACCCGTTTCCTTAACTCATTTACAGGATATATATTCTTATTTTCAGTTGATTGGATTGAATTGCTTGCTTGAAGTTGGGTCACTGTGGTATCCTCGACTATGTGCCGAATTTTACACCAATATGTATGAGATTGATATAGTTAGTTTTAGGACTATGGCTGGTGGGATAATTTTCCTAGTTGAAGAGGACGTCATAGCTGTTGCGCTTGGGTTGGGTGAGAATGCCCGTTTTGGTGATACAGTCAAGGGGGAGAATGATTTCATTAGTAGACATTATACACGTGCTATGAGGACCCACATCGAATAGGCTTGGAGCCACTTGATGGAGAGGGACACTCTTACTCCCTTCAAACCCAATAAAATTCTTTTAAACAAATTGAATAAAGACTTTAGCTTTCTTAGCAAAGTGTGGTACTATAATATTTATCCAAAGATGGGATGCGAGCTCATGATTGGAGAGTGGGAGCAAGTTATATTTTCTGAGTTGATTCGCGGTGACCAAAATTTCAATGTTCCATTATTTATTCTTACTAACATGATTTCTAGGGTGACAGCAAAAAGTCGACCTATTATGCCTTTTTGCCTTTCGCTTAGTCATTTTTTCAGTTTTTGGGGCTTAGACATATCTCGAGAGATGATGCTAGATGTTTCTCCATTAGCACCCGTCCTACCTCGCGCCCGAGGACAGTCATCATCATAGCCTCTAGCTCCCGCATCATCACACCCTCCTGCGGTCACATGTAGCCCCTCATAGCATCCTGACCCCCCCAATCAACCTGACGCATCATATCATCATGACACCACTTTTCACACTGAGGGCGCATCATCCCACACTTCATCAGCGCAGTACGATGACCTTATTAATCTAGACACATTATTAGAGACGGATACATTTGATCTCGGTCGGCCATTCCATGAGCAGTTCCCTGAGTTATTTTCTGATCGCTCATTCTTTCCTCATCCACCACCACCTCTGCCACCGCCGACTATGTAGCCTTACGGTTATCTTACTCTTTCAATACTTTTGTTGCACTTGTTTATGTATATCTTTTGTATGAAACTAACTCGTATTGTACATAATTGATGTTAGACCGCCACCCCTTATTTTTGGTAAATGATAAAAGAGGAGAGATGGTAAAAAATATTCTCGGTTTTTAATATGCTATATCTCAGGGGGAGCAATGATATATATTGTTGAATTTTGTGCATCGTGAATTATTTCTTGTGCGTTGTCATAACCAAAAAAGGGGAGATTGTTGGAAGTATCACAAAGTTAAACCTAAGGTTTGTTTATGACAACTAAGTACTAATGATATTACAAGATATCTGATAGGTGAAAAGTGCAAGTGTACACCAATCAAATTATAGTATAAAAGATTATCGATTCCACGATGAATTGTAATTAACTAATTATCTACCACTTTAGATAACTCTTTACTAATCTAACCAAGTAATAAAGATTTGA
>JAUMHB010085603.1:0-11650 GCA_032359685.1 Pittosporum tobira
TATTATTATTATTATTATTATTATTATTATTATTATTATTATTATTATTATTATTATTATTATTATTATTATTTGGAATGTCGAATTCAACTTGTTTAATTAATTAAAAGAGGTTCTTTTTTTTTTAAATTAAATTTCTAACAAGTTGAGCTCATGTTTTTCACAAATAATTAAAATATTTAATATTATCGAGTCTTAATGAGTTGAGTTTGTCAAGATTAAGCTCCGTTTGTAGAATAAACGAGCTTTTTTATCGAGTTCAAGTCGAACTTTAAACAAGTTGATATCGAGCTTGGTCCATTTAGCTAGATATTCTATGCATACCACAAAATGAGTAACATTCTATGAACCGGAAGGATACATCTTGATCTCAAAGTACAGCGATTGCTACGACATTATATAATTTTATAGGACTATTGTTGAAAAAGTAATTCCTTATATGGAACAAATGAAAAATTGAAGAGGATAGTCATAATGTGAAACAAATTGTTCATATGTTATGGTAATGTGTTTGCATTTTTGCGCTTTAAATTCATGTAATTATACAGAATTTTAAATTAGAAAACATTAATTTTCATGAGTTCAAGTTTTACGGATTGAAGAAAGTAGTAAATGCAATATTTATCAACAAATTCTGCGTAATTGTAAATCATTTGGATTAATTGCAGACAAATCCTCAAAAAATGATTGGTGTAAATATGTAATCCTACATTTTCTTTTGTTTTTGTAATGATGTCTCTCATTGCTGGTACAGACAAATTATGAGAAGCCAAAACTTGGAACTTTCCAATTTTTTTGTGATCTCGGGTTGGAAAGTTTGAGAAAATGCAGTACATATATATATATATATATATATATATATACACACACCAAATTAAACGGTCACGTCACAATTGGTGTGCGTACGTTCTGTCGGCGTGAGACAACCTCCTACTCGATGATAACGTTGTTAACTATTTTTGTGTGTTTCACCTGCAAGCAGATCGTTCGAACTCACGGGGTGCAAGGTGGCCATTTCGATGAATGAATTAAGGAACTTTCTTTATAATAACAAATTAAATAATGAAAAAAAAAAGGGGGGGAATCGCACATTCTACAGATTTAAAAAATAAATAAAATAAAATGTTAATCACATGTCATAAACTTAATTTGAACAGATGAGAACTTTAATTTCTAATTAGATCAATTTTGAAAAAGGATTGGAACATAATTGACTAGATCCGTAAAACCCAGACTCATTTTGGCCAAATTAAGTTTTGCAACAAGTAAGGGACAAAACCAGAGATCTTGTGACAATTTTGGTACTCCTTCTCATAAGTTTAGTTTTTAGTAATTCAGTAATTTTTCAAAAACAATTAAGGATTATAAATTTGTTACATGATTACTCATACAAATTAAAAATGCACGGTTAGCTAAGTACTAATTTATAATAGTTATGGAATTGTGATTTCACTTATACTTGAGAATTTTATGTCATTATTAATTTTTTTTTGAATCACCCGTAAAAAATGAATTCTAAAGATTTTATTAATTCAGTAAATTTTCAAAAACAATTAAGGATATAAATTTGTTATATGATTAGTTATAGAAATAAAATAAAAAAATGATTAGCTAACTACTATGTGTCATGATAATTAATGGATTTGTGATTTTAATTGTACTTGAGAATTTTATGTCATTATTTTAAACTTTTTGAATAATCTGTAGAAAATGAATTCTGATTATAAAATTAAAATTTTGACATATGAATATCTTTTTGCACAGGTCTTAATTCTCAATCATTTCATGTTAATTTCCATCTCAAATCAATTGTTCACTAATCCTGAAAAGCACTTAGTTTTACATAATAAATAAATAAATATATAAATAAATAATCATCTCATTTTGAGATATTCATATACCCAGATCATGTAAGTAAGAAACTCAACTTTGGTTATACTAAACATACATAAGATCATGGAGTTCAACTCTCACATGAGCCAATTAATTAAATCTCATAATAATGGGCAAAAGATCCCTAATAAGAGGTAATATGATCTTACAATAGTAGACAAGATGATCTCATAATCGAACCTGAGACATCTAACAAGTGAAAGTTTCAATATCTCAATTTTAACTCTTTGGCGCTTATAATTTCTCCTTAAAAGGGTTAATTAGGCTTATAGTAATCTAAAAGTTTATTGTTAAGCAGCATTGCAAGAGTGCTAAACGTACGAAATTTCGAAAACCATTATAATTTGTTCCTTTTTACAAAGGTGAGGTAATTAAAGAATCAAAAATTACTAATATGTACCCAAATCAGAGGTGATGATTTCTAATTAAACTAACTGAGATGTCATAGAAATAAAAATCAGCCAAAAATTTACTATCGATCGTTCGATATTTTTCATTCTTTTTTGGTATTTTTTAATCTGTATCAACGACAACATATTTCTCTAACATGGTTTTCCTACAACACAATTGAGGGCACCTGAAAACCTAGTTATCAAAGTAACCTCTGTTCCTGGTGCTGCTGGTACCATGTTATACTCTGCCATATATTTTTTTGCCGTGTTTGGATCTCCAGATTCACGGAAGTATGCTCCGTTCATCATCAAATCTCCCTCCGATCTCCAATTCCATAACATCCACTCTGATTCTGGTGCAATCTCTCTCTTCGTAACCTAAAAATAGAAATAATTTACAAAATTAATTGATGAGAAAAAAGATAAATTCAATGTGAAACATCATAAGTAAAACACATTGTGATATATGACAAAACAACGCTAATAAAATAGACAAAATTACGTCTCTTTGTTAAAAATATTAATAATATTAGATACATTGTGATATATCTACCGTGACCTCTTATTAAATTTTATAAATCTTAATTAATTGTAGTCCATAAACGCTATGGTCAATATAAATTAAGAAAAAATATATTTAAGTATGTAATTAGTTACCTCCTTGAGACGATCGTTAAGAGGAGCAATGAATCGGTTACCCTGACATATAATTGTTGGATTTTGGCTACCACCAATGGCATACATATTCCAGTGAGTGTAGTCATTGTTGACAACGTGAACGAGTCCGAATCGAACCCTGGGCATTCTTTGGATTAATCTCTTTCCAAAATGGTTGAAGGCAATTGTGACTTGCATCAACTTGTCCTTGACCTGGGTATTACTTGCACCAAGTAACATCACCTGCATCCACCCATATATATCTAGTTAATTTCATGAATATAATTTGGAGAGCGGTCAAGATTATCAAGATCATCGTGTACTAATAACAAGAAACTGATATTTCCCATTAGTTGGTAATTATTTGAAGCTCATTTGATAAATTTATATTGTTTGAAAAGTGAAATCTACTTGTGAAAATATTAATTTTTCAAATAAGAAATCAATTCTTTTGATAACAATAAACGCCACTTAAAATTTTAGTCAATTCGATTAATCAACAACCAACTATCACAATTTTAGATTTTCTTATCTTGTTGGAAATTTGTGACACCATTACTCCATTAAACTTTTAACTTTAGTTTGACAATCAAATAAAACATTTTTATGATCTAATTTAATTATTAAAAAAAAAACTTAGCTTTAAAAAGGTCCATTTGACCATGAATATCAACTTAGAATAATTAAACTAAGAGAAATGAGTGGCATTACTAAAACTCACATCGTTATGGTCAGTGAAATGGCAGTTGGAAATGGTGATTCCGGTGGATCCTTCAATGGCATCAATCAATCCATCTACGCAGTTCCACATGGAAATGTGATCAAGCCAAATATTCGTAGCCCCAAAAATCGAAATCCCGTCTCCATCACTCCCCATTCTGAACCCATAATGGTCAACAGCATCTCTGATCATTCCACCATTACCCATGTCAATATCATGTATGTGAAGCCCATGGATGAGCACGTTGTTAACAAACTGAATCGTGATTCCGGCCCCGCCGGTAATGTGAACGTTGACTCCTCGTCCGTCAATGGTCTTATCGCTCTGCATGATCAGCTCCTGGTTTAATCTAATTATCATGCTCTTGGCGAAAATGATCCACAACGGCTCTTTCTGGATCACTGCATGGCGGAGGGTTCCGGGTATCGGGTTGACCATATCGTTGTCGGAAGGGTTGGTGACGACGTAAATTTTCCCGTTCTTTCCGCCGATGGCCTTTTTCCCAAAACCGAGACCACAATCGGCGAGCCTGAAGCGGTTGTCGGCCCAGTTAGGTTGGCATCTCCAACACCTGTCAATAGGGTTAGTGGCCATGCATGGACCCTCGTACTGATGTCCCTTGAGGTTCCTTCTAGTGCTGTTCTTTGAATCCGCTAGTTCTTTACGCGATTCATTCAACGCCCTGAATTGTAGATCATGTACAAATGTCAATTATAAATTTAATAACTTAAAAAAACGCTTTCTTTGTATATTTTGGAGTCAATATGAATTCATATAATTGGATATTACAATTGTAATTATTCTTAAATATCTAAAATTCAAAGAGTTCAGCACGTCACATGCGCATTTATGAAGTAATAATACACATGTTGGAATCACAACTTGTCCTAAAAAATTAAGTAATTAGGTTTGATGGAGATCGTCCCAATTAGGGTTAATGTTTTGACATTAACCCTAATTTGGGCAATGTGACATCCCACGTGGCAGCTCATGCGATCGGCCATCCTCAAGACTCGACGACTCGCTTCGCCCAAAGAAGGATCTAGCCCGGCTCTCGGCATCCAGAAGGATCAAGCTTGGCTATCAGCCTCTGAAGGTTCTTGCATCCGCCTTAGTCCGACCGGACCATCACCTTCAAGGACTTTCAGACTACTCACCTTGGGCTCAGGCCTTCCCAGATAGCAGGCTCAATCCACCCCGTCGATTGGATATGACTCTGTCTAGTTCGGGTCCAGTGGCCCAAAGGCCATAAAGCAAGTTCTGAGGCGATGTTCAATTAGCCGACCCTGACAGCACTATCAACTCAAGCATGGTGCAACATGCTTATTTTATCGGCTTGCGGGCCATGATCATTTATGCAAATACTGCCTCATCTCCACAGAGGAGGAGATCAGAAAATTGCACAAAGAGAGCCCAAACTCTGCCAAAATATAAATTCTCTCAAAAACTCACTGATAGACCCGCCCTCTCCTACTTGATATTTAGATTATTATCTTAATCTCAACTAACTTAAGCATCGGAGAGGGGAATGAAGAAACAAACCCCCCCGTGTTGGTCGTGTTTCAGATTAAACTGCTCCTGCCAACGTGTACCCAGCTGAAAAAAAAGTTTGGACTTAGTCAATGGTCAATTTGGTCACAACAAGGTTCATGATCCATTCAAATATATTAATCATTTATTATTTTATTATTTATCCTATGTGAGACTTAAGTCCCTTGTTATATTATTAAAACAAAATGAGACTTCTTTTAAAAGTGTATTATATCTCAATCTCATATTTGTGTAATTATGTAATGTATTTATATTTCGACTATATACTTGAATATGAACGTGAAACATGCAATATTCTAGAAAAATCAGCACAAAAAGAAAAAAAAAAAAAAAAAAAAAAAAAAAAAAAAAAAAAAAAAAAAAAAAAAAAAAAAAAAAAAAAAAAAAAAAAAAAAAAAAAAAAGGAGGTAACATTGAAAAATAAACCTACTTGTGCACTTGTACGTTAGTTTGACTTATGACTTTTCCGGGAAAAGGATGGAAGGTTCGGAGTGTGTTGTTCATTGCTCCATCCGCTCGCTTCTGCCACCATTCGTCCAGGTGGGCACTATTACCGTTGAGTGAGGGAATATATGCTGCAAAACTAATGAAAAAAATGAGACCTAAATTTAGCTTATTAGCTCCCTCCATTTTTATTATTTCTATTAATCAATCCAAGCCTTGGTGCTATAATTAAGCAATTATCAAAGCTTGGACGAAGACGACCAACCAGACCGAACCCACTTCTTGGTCAGGGCAAGAAACATGGGCTCGTTCTGATTGAGAGGGTGGGTCGGCCGCTAGGGATTGGGAGCCCTGAAAAGAGAAAATTCAAATTAGAACTCCTTCAAATGTACAGAAGGTTGTTTATATATATATATATATATATATATATATATGCATGCATTTCTTTATACATGGCTGAGAGGAGAAAAAGGAGATCCACTTTCGTTTAGTGGGTCATTTCCTTTGTGGTTCACATATGGTCAAGACAATCGTGATTACAAAATATTAAGCAAATTTTTAGAAAAAAAAAAAAGTAAAGAAGAAAATGAAAAAGAAGAAATTCTAGTCAGTTTTATAAATCCTTTTTACTGGTGCGAGTTGGGCCGAATGCTGGGCCTTTACACCTAGATATGTAAACCAAGCTTACTGTACAGGTGGGCTGGTAGAATTTTTTATTTTGATAACAAAAACCAAAGAATTGCTATGTTCTGGAGGAAGTTGATGCCTCTTGGCTGAATTGGTTTGGACTGACAAATAGCCCTTATGAAGACGACCTTAACGAGAAATTTTTGAAATCATTAAGAACTTTGTGTGTTAAAAATAATTGATGATGATGATGATGATGTGTTATATATATATATATATATATATTTCGCCCCAAAAAGTAAAATTAAATGCATGATTTTTTTGGTCATAAAATAAAAAACAAAATACATAAATCAAGTAGATTATATGGTTTATATTTAAATATTAAGGGTTTTATAGGAATAAACAAATTTTATGTGGTGTAGAATGATTCTCTCACCTTAAAAGTATTGTTTCTTAATTTGTGTACATTAAATGATTTAGTCATTATTTTTGGAACGGATAGAGTATATAAATAGAGTATATAAATAGAAAAGATAAGAAACTATTTTTGTTTCAGTCAAGTCATAAATTTAACCGAGTTGTTCGAGTTATGATCAAGTTATACCAAGTTATGACTGATTCGGTCCGAGTTACCAAGTAGGTAGGGCAAAGTCTTATTAAAGAGAGGAAAAAAAACTGCTCGGATAATAATTCTTGTATTAATAGAAGAAAATTTTTTTTGTAACGTCTCTGTGCGTTGATAACAATTAATTTCAAACCCCATTCTGACTATAAAACACATATTTAGCGGCCAATCCACATTCTGCTAGAATCAATTCCACATTGAAAATTAATAAATTGAGAAGATAGGAGCAAGACCGGATTAGAGTTCCCGAATCGAAGGGAAGTCTGCTTGGGAGAAGGAAGTGTTGCATTGGTAGTGGCGATGAGTAAATAGGATGCTATTTGCTAGTTAGAGAGAGTCAGAAAAAAATATTACATTATCTATATAAATTGTATAGAAAGACCAACCATCCTTAGGCCGAGAAGACTAATCTGGATATTCCCGAAGATGCTTGACTTCGAGTTCTTGGAGTGACAGCTTTGTAAACAAGTGATAATGGACTCGGTGTCTCTTAAGTAAAGTATCGAGTTCGAAGTGTTAAAAGAATATAACTCTTTAATTTGTGATCCGATAACTTATTCGATTTCGGATTAATCGGACCCAAAATGACTATCAAATATCTAAAAAAAATATATAGAGAGAGATCAACAGAGAATGTAATCTTATTATTATAAAAAGAAAATGATGATTCTTATTTTTAACCTTATCTTATTTCTGTAAAATGAAGCGACGTATAGATGTAGGAGTATATAATTGCCTTCTCATCAATCTTTATTATTATCCATATGTTCCATATTAATTATAATATTTATTTTTTTGGACATTTCATATTAATTGTAACATTTTATTTTTGGTAAGTTTAATAATGTAAATTATCTAAATTATCATTACTTTATCAAATATGACATGTCGAGTAATGGTATCATGATGACGATTTAAAGACAGAAGAATTTAGACATTCATAACTGCTTTATTTTGTGTCTACATTTCTCATGCACTTACATCAGATAGTATTTCATATATCTATATTCTCATTCACACTCAATTTGCTTACTTATAAGGTTAAGAATAATTTTATTTGTCTCAGTTATCCTTAGTCATGGTATTTCTTACTAAGCTATCTAAGCTCACTCATTTGTCTCATATTCCTTTTAGGTGCAGATAATTGATAGTGGGGTTATTGAGTGGGGAATGAACTAAAGGTCCAAATAATACAGTTTCTTAAATATTTCTGTTGCGTACCTCTTTAGAAAAAAATAAGTTGTGAAAAGTGTCTTGTATAATATTTCTAGCGTGATATGGTATACTTTATTTTAATCTTGTGTACGTTGAGATAATAAGATTCCGTGTGTATTTATATAAGTTGTGATGTTATCAATAAATTGACAACTCAAGTTGGGGTGTGAATACCTAGATTTTGAGGTGTCACAGTTGACATCAGAACTTAGGGATATGATTTATAGGAATAGATTATAGAGAACTTTTAAGGAGTAGATTTAAGGTTGATCATAGCATATGAAGTATATTAGAATTCATAAATTGCGAATAATGACAGGAGATTTGTGTGTGTATGTGTGTGTGTGTGTTGTATCTAAAACTTTAATTGTGCCTTCAAAATGGTTGGCCAAAATGATGGATACAACAACCTGATTCACGAGGCTTTAATTGGAATTTTGTAATTCATTCAAAACCAAGCTCAGCATAGCCCACCCCAAAACGTCACCGGTAATAATGGTAACTGGTACGTCACCGTCAAGCAATTTAGAGAGTTAGGATCACCAGAATTCTTAGGAAAACCAGATCCGTTAAAAGTTGAAGCATGAATCAAGTACATGGATAAAATATTCGATGTGCTAAGTTGTTAGAATGAATAAAAAGTCCAATTTGCTAGTTTATGCTTCAAAGGAAGACAGACCGCTGGTGGGAATCAGTGAAATGAGCTTATCCTACCGTTCTCGAAATGCCATGGGAAGAATTCAAAAAACTCTTTGATGAGAAATACTTTCCAGAGAGCATTCGTCATATGAAGTAGTTAGAATTCATAAAATTGGAGAAGAAAAATTTGATGGTGGCTCAGTATGAAGCTAAATTTGTGGAGTTGTCACATTTTGCTCCACACCTTGTGGATAATGAAGAGCGCAGAACTCGTATATTCTTACGAGAATTGAGGTTGGATATTTGTACGCACCTTATTACATTGAAGTTCCATTCTTATGCAGATGTTATTGATAGAGCGCAACTATGGGAATGTGATAGCGAGATGAACCGCTTGGAAGGGGAACGCAAGGAAAAGAAAAGGAACCAAGAACGTGCCCAAGATCCATACAACAATAACAGTTTTCGAGAAAACAACCACCCAATAAAAACCAAAAATGGAGATCAAAAAGGAGAAGAAAACAAGGTTAATTCAAAAAAAAAAAAAAACGCTTTAACAATGACAAATGTAAGTCATCAATAGCAATACCAACACCGAATGCAGAGACTCGAGGAATGATAGCATGTTATCGTTGCGGGAAGGAAGGACATGTAAGCACCAACTGCACTCAAGCTTCGAAGGCCTACTACAACTGTGAAAATGAAGGACATTTGGCTCATTTTTGCAAATCTCCGAAAGAAAATCTACCAGTAGCAGGGAATCCAAAAACTACCACTAATAATCCAAAACTTTCAGTTCAAGGTAGAGCCTTTGTCGTAACTGCTGAGAATGAGAGAGAACCACACGAAGTCGTTACGGATAAGTTAACTCCTACGAAGTTTACACGTTGATAGATACTTGTTTGACACATTCTTTTATTTCACCTGTTAGTGCTCAATGTATGAAATTGATGTCTGAAAATTATATTATACCCTCTCTGTTAAAACTCCAATATGAAAAATAGTCGTAACATCTACGGGTTATAAGTCATGCTCAATTCAAATCGGAACTCTTACGTTACATGTTGACCTTATTTCTTTTGACATAAGAGACTTTGATGTGATTTTAGGAATTGATTGGTTGTCTGCCCATTATGCTAAAATTAATTGTTTTCATAAATCCGTTAGTTTTTATATTCTCAACCAACCTTTAGTTCAAATGCAAGCTACAAAATCATTAAAGTCTGCAGCCATTATTTCTAACCATAAAGCAAATCATCTCTTGAAAAAGGGATGTCAAGCTTTCTTAGCCCATGTTATAGACCTGAATAAAGATTTTTCTGAATTAAACACACTTCCTATTATTAAAGAATTTTTGGACATCTTTCCTGAAGAATTACATGGCATACCTCCAAAAAGAGATGTTAAATTTTGTGTTGATCTTGAACCCGAAACACATCCTATTTCTAAAACACCTTACCGCATAGCACCTACAGAACTTCAAGAGTTAAAAATTCAACTAAAAGAGTTGTTGGATACGGGTAATTTTATCCGTCCAAGTTCATCTCTTTGGGGTGCTCCAGTTTTATTTGTAAAAAAGAAATATGGTAGTCTAAGGTTTTGCATTGATTATCAGGAGTTAAACCATGTCACTATTAAGAATCGATACCCATTACCTCAGATTGATGACTTGTTCGATCAATTACAAGGTGTCATATATTTATCAAAAATTGACCTTCATTCTAAGTACTATCAGCTGAGAGTTAGAGCGGAAGATATTGTAAAGACTGCTTTTAAAACTCACTATGGACATTACGAATTCTTTGTGATACATTTCGGTTTAACCAATACCCCTGCAACCTTCATGGACTTGATGAATCGGGTATTCAAACAATATTTGGATCAATTTGTAGTCGTCTTTATTGATGACACTCTCATATAATCCAAGAGTCGTGAGGATCATGAAGTGTACTTGAGACTAGTATTTCAAAGGCTACAAGAGAATAAGTTATATGTCAAACTAAAGAAATGTGATTTTTGGATGGAGAAAGTGATATTTCTTGGACATGTTATTTCCAAGGATGAGATATGTGTGGATCACGCTAAGGTAAAGGCAATATTAAATTGGGAACAACCAAAGATAATGATGGAAGTACGTAGTTTCTTGGGTTTAACTGGTTATCATCGAAGATTCATTGAAGGATTTTCTCGAATTGTCATACCACTAACTCAGCTGACGTGAAAGAAAACGAAGTTTAAATGGAGTGAGCAATATGAAAAGAGTTTTCAAGAGCTCAAGAAAAACTCGTTTCAGCCCCAGTTCTGACCATACTATCAAAGATCATGAGGATTCGTCATCTACAGTGATGCCTCAAACAAGGGTCTAGGTTGTGTTCTTATGTAAAATGGAAAAGTCATAACGTACGCCTCCAGGCAACTAAAGGATTACCATAAAAATTATCCCACTCACGATTTGGAATTGGAGCGGTCGTTTTCGCATTAAAGATCTGGAGACATTATTTATATGGGAAGAATGTAATATATTCACAAATCACAAAAATCTCAAGTACTTCTTCACTTAAAAGGAACTCAACATGAGGCAACGACGATGCTCGAGTTGTTAAAAGACTATGACCATGCTATTTAATAACACCCTGAAAAAACAAACGACAAACGTGGCGTTGATGCACTTAGTAGGAAGTTATATGCAAGCATGAGTGCAATAATAACAACACGAGAGCATGTCATTGAAATAGAGGCTAATGAGATTGCCGATGATACAGTTTCTTAGATGTTTCCGTTTTGTACCTCTCTAGAAAAAAATAAGTTGTGAAGAGTGTCATGTATAATATTTCTAACGTGATATGGTGTACTTTATTTTAATCTTGTGTACGTTGAGACAAT
>JAUMHB010085614.1:0-11647 GCA_032359685.1 Pittosporum tobira
AAAAAAAAATTCTTATTTGTTAAATACTACTCCCTTCATCCCAAAAATAAAGACCAAATCACCTAATGTAGGCAAATTAAGAATCACTACTTTTAAGGTGAAAGAATCATCCTACATTACATAAAATTTGATTCTCTCCATAAAACTCCTCTTCTTCTTTAAATATATACCACATATTATTCTTGATTTGTGTGATCAGTCTTTCAAATTTGGACAACAAAAAACATGTCTTTGGTCTTAGAATTTGAGACAGATGGAGTATTATATTTATTTTAAAATTAGAAATAATTATTTAATTTGTTATAAAATAAAAGGTATGTAATTAGTTTAAGCGCAAGTGATATGAGATTCATTATGCTACTATAAGTTCTAAGTAGAGTGTCCTTCAAGTCATTACCACTAAATTATTAACTAGTACTAGGAATATGTGTAAAAAATAATAATAATTAATTACTTGATATTAAAAATGTATCTCAAATTTTAGAATAGAATGAGTATGATATTATGATTATTATTTTTTTGAAAATAATAATATTTCATTATTTAAAGGACTAAAAAATAGAAATTGCACGTATTCAGATGTCTTTAGTTCAGCAGTTATCAAAACATCTTATTAATTTAGAATTCAGTATTTAGAACATCTCTTATAGTATAAGTATATGTATTCCCTCTGTCCTATAATTATTGTAACGATTTTTGACTATTGTGTAGAACGGATTTAAGGTGCATGAAAAGTATAATAGAATAATTTATTTTTAATTAGTTTTTTGCTTTTAATATATATATATATATATATATACACACACACACACACACACATAAGTTGAAGCATCAAAGAGACAATTATTTTGGTGTTACCAGCTGCTAAACCTCTATCACAATTTCTATTCCTAAAAAGTCCTGGTCTAGCGCTTCAAATTACTCACTCATCCATTTAAACATTTGTTGTAAAAAAAAAATATAGGCCAATATTGAGTTGTAGTTTATCCATTTCTAACTCCTAAATAAATATTGTAACTTCTATGACATTCTTTACCAAATTATTATCTTTGACAATTGGCACACGCACCGCGTGTGCTTCTATTTCTATATAAAGTATTATATAAAGTGAGAGTATATCATGAAATTCTGTCACGTTAAATGACAAAAATATCCCTCAAGTAAAACTAAAAATAACTTCCATTAACTTCTCTCTCTTTTTTTAATTTTTTAAAAATTCTTATTTCCCACATATGCATTTTGTCAACTCCTAAAATACTTACCAATTTTGTCTAAACTGCTAAACAATAGTCACTAATTTTGTCTAAACTTCTAAACAATTATCTACTTCAATCTATTATTTCTATAAATTTTTAAAATATTAAATTTTGTTTTTTAGTCACACATGTAGTGTGTGCGGTTAGTTCTATTATATATAAAGTTAAAGGGGTTTTACTTAAGATATCCGCTAATTGATTATCACTACCTTTAACATGTTCTATGTGTGGTGTATATCATTTGTCTAGAGCTATTTTAAAATTTAACCACCTTCTTTGATGACTTTTTTTTTCTCCTTTATTATTATAAAGTTATATTATTGCCTCACAGTCTGTTCTAATGGTAAATTCATATTTTTTACTGTATCTTCTATTTCATTCGTTAATTTTGCTTCTTCCATTATATTTACCAAAATTCTGATCTATTAAGGAATTTTCTTCTTCTTCAATTTTTTTTTCACATCCATCTGTTTGTACTATTAAATAGTCTATTTCTAATGGAAGTGTTAAGTCTGGTAGATTTTTTGCTAATTATTTAACTAGTCTCATTTGCTTAATATCTTCTTGATTGAAATGTCTACCCCCAGTTAAACTTGCTTTACTAAATAGAGGTCCTATTATGATCTTATCTGGTGAAATCATGATTTACAATTAAATTTGCTAAAATAAGTACACCCTTGTTTATAATTAATTAATTGATCTTTGTCTGAAATATTATATCCATCTTCACATGTATTATCATTAAGTCTTTAATAATTTATAACCATTCTAATTTTTTCTTTAACTATTTCACTATAATTTTTAACTATAAAGGTTGTTGACCTATTTCACTAATTAATTATTAGTGAAATCCTGATTTACAATTAAATTTGCTAAAATAAGTACATCCTTGTTTATGATTAATTAATTGATCTTTGTCTGGAATATTATATCCATCTTCATATGTATTATCATTAAGTCTTTAATAATTAATAACCATTCTACTTTTTTCTTTAATATGATTTTTAACTATAAAGGCTGTTGACCTATGTCTAGAGTGTGATTTTCTTATTAATCCTTCATTTTCTAATTCTTTTATATGTTTTTTGAAATTTTTTCATCTTCTAAACTGCCTTTTATATTTGCCGTAATAATTCTATAGTCTGGATTTTTAATATTCAATCTACACTAAGGTTTATCTTTGTTCCAATATTTGAGTGACTTTTCTCCTATTACTTCTAATTTTGTAGTTTGCAAATCACATCATCTATTTCTAAATTTATTAAGGTATAATAAAACATATCAAGAGAAATAAAATCATTATTATTATCTTCCAAGTCTATAATAGCTAAATCCTTTTTATATAATTCATTTTCTACTAAGGTGTCTATATCTTCTGGAAAGTCTAAGTTCTGATCACCTTATTAGAACATTTCTAAGTTCTAATCACAATAGACATTCACAAACTAAACAACGAGGAAAACACAAATAATAATTATTTAAATAATTAAATATATTTTTGATAATTGTAAATTTAAAATATAACTTTACTCAATTTAAACACAATGCTTAATTACAACAATAGAAATAGGAATAATGACTCTTCACTCATCAAGATCAACAAGGTTTGCCAAATTTTAGAAAATAAGAATGTTTTAAGGTTAAGTATATATGTTGTCTTTTGTAGTGTTTGTATAGATTTGTTTCACATGTCTCATTCTTTTAAGTGAGTCTACTAAAATGAGCCACACTACCATTGTGTTGGTGTGTAAAAAGTAAAAATAAAGAGCTGGTATATCATTTTTTATATATCCTACTTTGGAAAATAAATTTTTTTTTAATTTATTTTGTCAAAACTATCACTCTATGGGATCAGTTTGATTTTATGTGGAATTCCAAAAAAAAATGTACCTACTGAGCAAATTAGTCGCGACTTCTAAGGTTATCAAAAATCATCTAATGAAAGATAAAAAAAAATATCGGATAAATTATACAAATTAATATTATTGAGATTAAAATTGTTGAGAATAGTATTAACATATTTTATTATTTTTATTAATATTTGGATATTAGTTTTTATTATTAAATTAAATATTTTTGGTCTCCAACTAATATTACATAGCTTATTTTCTACGATAGATTAAGAATATTTAAAGATTATTTTTCCTTATAATTTATCAATTTATATTTTTTTACATTGTATCGGAGTTTTAAGGTTTTTTTTTTGTTACAAAATAATTTGTTTTCATTGGATGCGGGCTGAAATTATTATTAATTTTCTTTTAATTTTAATTAATAATTTCATTTTAAATTTTAATTTTAATCTTAATTAATAATTTTATTTTTATTACTATCATGACAATAATAACTTTGTCAATATGTCATTTATGATGGAAAAATTGGTTTTAAAACATAAAACGACATATTTTTTTAAAGTCTAAAATATTATCTATCTCTGAATAAAAAATTAAAATATATTTTAAATTAAAAAAATATTTTAAATGATGTCTTAAAAAATGCAACCGGTGGATCACCTACGTCAATTAAAAAGACTTTCTTTCTGTTAGTTTTTCCTTAAATATTAAGCTTCCTTGGCCCTTCTGTAGCCTTCCCACTTTACTCATTTTGCTGTAATAATATACATATAAATCATTAAAGAACTGTTCATCCCTTCGAATTGAGACAACTCTCACGTCTGATGCGCCATCGATTCCTCGTCAATTCATTCAGAGGTACTATCAATTTCGCTCTCTCTGTACTTTTGAAATTGTAGTTTGATTACTTATCTGGTTGATTTTTCCATTAATAAAGGTCATTGATGCGTTTGATTGATTTTTTAGGGTTTTAGAGGCTGAGGAGGATTGAATGGATTCATCATCTAGTCAGCAGCTGGAGTTTGATTACTTGTTCAAGTTGTTGATGATTGGGGACTCTGGAGTTGGCAAGAGTAGTATGCTCCTGAGTTTTACTTCCGATACTTTTGAAGATCTTTCTCCTACCATTGGTAACTAATTGCTTTTGCTTTTTATAATTAATTAGTCAGTTCACTGCGATGACTTAAGCGTCAACGCATATTTGTTTCTTGTATCATATATTTGTATTATTAAAAGTAATTTGCAAATTTGTTTTCCTTGTATTATCCATTATATATGCACATTAAGTGATACTAGAATTGGTGTTTGAGTGTTGCATTTACACAAAAAAGAAAATGACATTCATTGTTGTAAAATCTGAGCAGCCAGGGAATAATTTATTAGCTGGTGCTTTAAAAATGAACTTAAAAGCAGGGAGGAAACAGGAAATTTTCTTTATTTTTGTGGGTGGGGAGAGGGAGAACATAATACGGCTCATCTAAATATTTTTAGTTTTTACTAAAAATTAATATTATACACGAAAACTTATCTTTTTTTTTTTCCTTCAGAAGTATGAGAAATATCTAACTTTTTACAGAAATCCTATGCCCGAGTAATCCCCTTCTAGGCGCTAGGCAGTCATTTGCCGACTAGATTGGTTGGCACCTAGGCCAAAGTAATCCCTGCCTAGGTCTGCTTAATCCCGATTAATCCTCTTCTAGGACTCTAGGCACTAGGCACTCCTTCCATCGCCTAGGTCCGCTTAGCGATTTCTACACACCGACTCAAATACCTTATAGTACATATGGAGCATGGACAAAATTTTCTCAAGATCATTAACCATAAGTAGTCTGGTATGTTATGAATGACGATAGTGTTTCTTTACGTAATGGATTTGCATTGTAGTATTATTGTTGATAATCTAGTAAATTCTTGGGTTCATGTGATTTTAAGTACTTGTTCCCTTGCTAAATATTAAAAAGTAAGGAGCACCGTAAGGAGTACTCCAACAGAAAATGGATATTTAAAGGATTTGTTACGAACATACCAGCATTAATTGGCATATGACCTTTAATTGATTTCCTTGCAGATCTCTATATTTTATATTTATAGCGTGATGTCATGACTCCACTAATCATTGTTCTCTATGTTTGTAGGTGTGGATTTTAAGGTTAAACATGTTACCCTTGGGGGGAAAAAATTGAAGCTTGCAATTTGGGATACAGGTGATGCTAATGATTTTGTATACTTGACATCCAATGTTTCCCTTTCCAAATGAATATCAAATGAAATGTCTATGTTTTTATACCTGTTATGTATTGTTAGAGTTTTACTTTGACCTTTGTATAACATATCTCCAAGTTCTTACAATTTCTATGTATGCGTATTTTGTTATTCCTTTCTACGTTTGGAATATTCTTCCTCCATTTACTTCTTTTTGCAACTTACTGTTGTGGGATCTTCCATTATATGCTTTAGAAAAGTAGTACTCCCTCCTTGCCAAAACATTTTTTTTGGATAAGTCCCTCCTTTCCGAAATCTTCCTAATTTTAGAAAAGTAAAAATTATTATTGATTATAAAATTTGGTGTTTTCAAACTTAATTGAATTCACATCAAGTTTAAATTTTATGATTTTGCGAATTGACTTTAAAAGTCAAAATGGGTCTTAGTATTTTGGAATGGAGAGAGTATTTGCTATGTGGAAAATTTTCTAACCTCTTATCTCACAGCTGGCCAGGAGAGATTCAGAACTCTAACTAGTTCATACTACAGAGGAGCTCAAGGAGTTATAATGGGTATGTTTTCTTCTCCCCCCTCCTCTTCTTCCCCAAAACAAGACCAGGGACAAGAATCTTAGTATATTGTTAATGGATTTCCATTTTCCTTTCTTCCCCATTTATCTAGTTAACAATCAGGCCCTTCTGAATCTCTAGAATGGAGATGGCGAGGATTTGTAAGGATCTGTTATACTTACATATAGGGTTCACTTTAGGAAGATTTCACTTACAGAAATAGTTGCTTCAGTCAATAACTTTTCAACTGTCATTGGAAATATATACAGTGAAGATGTTCTTTCATTTGGCACTTAAGCGAATTTTTATTGGTTATATGGACAAGCCCGAGTAGTTCAGGGGTCTTTTTTTTTTTTCTCCGATAAGTTAGTTCAGCGGCCTTTTGAGGTGCCTAGTGATCATCATGTAGCTTTTAAATAATTCAGAGCTCCATGTTCGGTCTTTTGCTTGCTTCCAGGTTCATAAAGTTGTGAGCAGTTTTTATGCCATATTATGTTTTATGTTGACAGTTCCCAGAACAGATTTAAAACATGAATGGAATTACTGCTGCCTTGAGAGCATTCTTTGGATTACATTTCTACTGTAAGATAGTTAGGTTACTAGTCTAGCTCATTTTCTTTTCATTTTTTTAATTAAAAAAATTGGTTGTGATTAAAGGTGGGTGAGGGGGGCATAGAACCTGACCTCAACCCTACAAAGAGTATGCTCCACTGGCTATTGGAGATAATCTTCTACAAGATAATATGCTCTCCATTAAGTGTCATATGGGCTTTGAGCCTTTGACCCCCATATCCCTGTTAGATGAAAGGGGGTGCCTCTTGAGCTAGAGCTCGTTGGTCTAGTCTAGCTCATCATAACGCTAAACTAGCTCTTAGTTGAAGAGTGGATTCAAGTATAAACAGTTTGTATTTGAACACAAATATGAAGGAAGTTTTTAATAATAACACTTTTATATGTATATTGTGAAAAGAATCAAAGATATGCTGACAGAGTTCAAACATTTTCAAGTTATGGATTATTGGATGATATGAAACTGTAAAAACTGATTCATCCTTTCCTTTTCTGCTCCTGTGAAGTAGTAGGCTAAGATGCCTGCGGTAACGATAGCTTTTTGTTTTTGAAAATCACATATTGATATAAGAATGGTTGACGCTTATTGTAATGAAGTTGTATAAAATCCTTATATATGTATGAGGTTGATGTGCTCTCTTCTGCATATGTATATGTTATTTCTTCCTTTCTTTCTTCCTTTTTTTGGTGTGCACTGGGAACCTCTAGCCCCAAGGGAATTCTATGTACTTGTTATTAAACGAACTACTTTTGCTGTATACAAGATCAGGTAAAATCATATGCTTTTGCATTTTAATGTTGTTGCCTTCTTGTTTTATTGTATTTACATCAAACCTTATCTAAGATCATGTCTGGATTTTACAAATAACTAGTTAGTCCAGATTCTTTCTTTTCTTGAGAATGACACTCCTGCGCAAAATTGTCCAACTTTCAGTTCATTTTATGTCCCTCATTATATTTCTTTTCTAATATGAGCAGTTTATGATGTAACACGACGAGAAACTTTCACAAATTTGTCTGATATATGGTCTAAAGAAATTGACCTATATTCAACAAATCAAGATTGCATCAAAATGCTTGTTGGAAACAAAGTTGATAAGGTATATCCTTACGAATTCTTCTGAATATCCTTCATTAGTGAGGAAAATTTAAGTACTAGTTTTGATATTATAATCTTCCTAGATATGCAAAAATAATGCTGTATTCCAGCTTCCCAAGTCTAACATCCTTGGATAATTTATTGCAGTTTTTTCTACATTAAGTTGTTCACATCTTAATCATCTTTGTGTCAGGAAAGTGAAAGGGTTGTCTCCAAGAAAGAGGGAATTGATTTTGCTCGGGAATACGGATGCCTTTTCCTTGAGTGTAGTGCAAAAACTCGGGTCAATGTAGAGCAATGTTTTGAGGAGCTAGTTCTCAAGGTATTTATATTGTTGCCATCTATTTCCATGTTTTGGTTGTTTGTGTTTACAAGTTCCCTTATGCTCATGTTCCTTACTTTGAGCATAAAGTCGATCAAAATAATGTCATAAATACTCTAATATTACTTTATTACATGGTCAATCACACATGATGTCAACCAATCACCAATGTTGTATGACGTCATTTGAGACCTCAAATTTGAGGTCCCTAACGTTTTTCAAAATGAATAAGCATATTCTAATCCTTTGGAGATGAGTTACCCTCAGTAAAATAAATTCACTTCAAATTTGAATTTTAGAATTTCGCAAATGTACTACATTAAAAGTCATAGATATCTCTAATTTTGGAATGGAGGTAGGATTATTTATCTTTTGGAGATGAGTTACCCTGCAATAGCATTTCTGTAAACTGGAAACTTGTGGCCCCACTTTTGCAAGGTCTGTGTCGGTTTTATTCGTTTCTTTCCCGTCACATAGAAGCGATATCAAAGTAGAAGAGCATAACAGCATTTGTATTTTATTCGTTTCTTTCCCGTCACATAGAAGTGATATCAGAGTAGAAGAGCATAACAGCATTTGTAGATTCAGTGTTAGTTTTTAACAGAGAAGCAACTCATGATGTCCAAGTATTTTGGAGGAACTGGATCACAAAGGTTATCCCATTTAAAAGTATCATGGCTCGTGAATGCTTGTTGAGATGTTAAAATGCGGCATAATTAACTCGAAGGATTTTGTAGGATGATAATGGAAAAAGCACGTACTCGTAGGTCCTTGATTCCAGTCCGAAACTTGGGGTCAGACAACCAAATTTAGCATCTTTGTGAAGGTGGAACTGTGGGATTTGACAGCAATCTTTGGTTCGGCTACAATGGATTCTAATGACTAGGGGCGTTAAACGAGCTGAGCTTGTTGAGCTTGAGCTTGAATCATTTATGTAAACGAGCTTTTTTCTTGAGCTCGAGCTTGGCTCGTTTAACCTAAACGAGCCTTTTATCGAGTTTTTAGCGAGTCAAGCTTGAGCTTTTTCATGAATTATCTGAAAATATTTAATGTTATGGAGCTTTAAATGAGCTGAACTGGAATCCGGCTTGTTAAACTAGATGAGCTTTTTTAACGAGCTCAAGCTTTAAATGTGCCCCCGGCTCGTTCAACACCCCTACTAATGATCTTTAATCTTTAAATGAAAATTTCTAATGACCTTTAATCTTCTTCAAAAAATAAATGAAGTTTATAAACCTGCTTTTACTTTCATTTTGATTCTAGTATTGACATAATTACTTGGACATTTTTTATAATTATGTATCGTATTCCAAGATGTGTGTGTGTGTTACCATGCTGATATTTTCATTTACAGAAAACATATTAGTGAACATATGCTGATGTCTGTTGTCATTTTCATGTTTATTTATTACAGATCTTGGAAACGCCAAGCCTCTTAGCTGATGCATCAGCTGTTGGTAAACGAAACATATTTAAACAAAAACCTCCGGCGCCAGATGAATCAACTAGTGGTTGTTGCTGATAATTCCCCAGCTCTGCTGATTTTCCTGTGAACTTGCTTTTTTAAATGTAATGTTTTACCACCTTGTTTTTATTGGAAAAGCTTTTGTAACTCTATTTGTTTGACAAGAAATTTAAGTGGCACATGGTGACTGTTTCTGTTCCGATTATCCTTTGTCATGTTATTGCTGATTATGTGCATGTTTGGTAGCAGTGATTATGTGCATGTTTGGTAGCAGTGAGCTTATGACACTCAAACGCAATAAAATATCATGTTTGATAAATTTTGATAGATTAAATTTAAGTTCAAAAAATTAAGTTTACAATTTAAATTTAATTTTAACAAAAATTTAAAGTTGGATTTAAGTTGCAAATTACGATTTAAAAATGGTTATCAAACAAGTTCTATATGGGTCCCTCTTGGTTTAGACGCACCATTGCAGCACGCGCCTCCATTGGTCTTGGTAACCTTACCAACGTAGATCAATAATGCTTTATGTTTAATTGTGCATAGAAAAATATACTGCTTTTATACGACTTTATGGATTATTAACTTTTGTTTCAAAATTAGAGAGTTATTTTTTATTTTTTTTGTGCACGTTTCTAAAATTAGAGGTAGGGTTATATTTCAATATTATAAAATATTATTATTTTTTAATAATTTATTATTTTGTTATAAATATAGATTAAATTTTACACATATTAAAAAAAATTATTTCAAAAATATTTTCTTTTATGTAAAAGTTTACAATTTTAACATTTATTTTTAAATTCGTTAATTTTTTTAAAGTATTTTTATTTTTGAAATGAAGAGATTATCTTCTATAACAAAATTACAATTCGTAATAAAGTAATATTATCTTTTTTTTAAGAGACATTCATTTGAAAAATATTGACATTGAAAGTCTTATTTTATAAGTAGAGAGTTGATATCTGTACTTAAAAATTTATCACTTGAAATTTTATTAAGTATTAATATTTGGGTACATAAAGTAAAGCATATTGTCCTCAAGATAAAATATAGTGTAAATATTTTTTTTATAATAATGTAACATGTAATTGTAAATATTATTTCATGATCAAAACATTATTAATTAAATTATCATTTCGTATATTTAGGGGTCAAGAAAAAATTTACAAAAGGGCTATAATTTTTAAAATTTTTACTTTTTTATGTTAAATAAAAAAAGTTCCCCTTCAGTTATGATAATCAAAAAGATAAAATAATTTGAAGTTAAGAGCAACAATTTTACAATCATACTACCATAACAAATTAAGTATTTCGTGTATTTTGAAATTAAAGCTTTTACAAATAGATTTTTTTATAATTTTCTTTTAAAGAAAATATTTCTTAAATATATAAAATATTATTTTTAAAGATGATGTAAAATTTTATTTATATTTATAATAAAATAACTGTAAAATTTTATTCATATTTTATAATAAAATGATGATTAAAATTTTTATGATATTATAGTATACTAAAATATAAAAAAATTATGTTCAATTTTAAAATATACTTGAAAAGGATAATAATTTTTAATTTTAAAACCAAATAATATTTAAAAGTAAAATTTAATCTATTGACGCGGTGACACTATCGTATGTAGTCTACCATAGCTGTATTAAGATGATGAATAAAGTTATCCACAGTAGCTGTATTGCTTAGTTAAAACTTCCACTTGTCCATACTTGAAGAAAGTGTTTCAAATATTTTATAACACTAACTCGAATGTCCGGTATTATCCGAGTTAAACACAATTATTTATTAATATATTATAAAAAATTATTTTAATATTTTATATAATATTTTTTAATATTTAATTAATTTTAAGTTAAAACAGTTGATATTATGTATATATATTAATAAATTATTTAGTTATTTGGTAAATAAGTTTTTGAATTTTATTTTAAGACAAATTCTTTGATTTTATTTTTTTTACAAATAATAATCTATTATAATTTTTTTTTATTGATACATCTATTATATGTTAAATTCACAAATACCTTTTTAAATATATAATTTTCATGATGTGAAATTAATATGTGTATTTGTCCAAACTGATTCAAAAGAAGACTATAAAAAGAGTTGATTAAAACATATGAAAATTGTGGGATGATAAACTAAATGTGTCAGTATATGTAAAGTCATTATCATTTATGCAACTTAATTAAAATACAACCATAAATTAATTAAATTATTTATTATGTGACTCATAAATAGATATGTCTATTTATATATTAATAAATATCAAAAGATAATTACCAAAAAGAT
>JAUMHB010085647.1:0-11643 GCA_032359685.1 Pittosporum tobira
TAGAGAGAGCTGTATAATATTTATTTGTATTTTCGCCTATATCACTTATGACTTGTGTATTTGTAAGACATGGATTTTATAATAAATTGGCAACCCAAGTCGGGGTGTGGATGCCCAGATTTGGGGGTGTCACATTAAAGGCCTCCGGATCCTCCGAAAGGTCCATAACCACCTTCACGTCCATGCTCTTTTTAGAGCCTCGACGGACCGCTCTTTCAAAGCCCTTCAAAAACTGGCTGGCAGAGGCCTCGGGGATCATTGCTTGACATTTAGCTGAGCCCTTAAACTCCTCAGCCGCCTTCTCCACCCTCTCAGATACCGACTCCAGCTTGTCTTTATAACCGGCCTCCTTGAGCTTCCAGGCGTACCGCTTGGCTTTAAGCTCCTTGTTAAGAGATACCAAGGAAGTCTTCGTCCCCATAGCCCTCACCTCGGTTGCCTCTAGCTTTAGAGAGAGATACTTCTCCTTCTCGGTGGCCTTCGCAACGGCCCTGACGGTGCTCTCCTCGGCCTTCTTTAGCCGTTGCTTCAGGATAGTGGCCTCCTGAGCGGCCCTGCCAGTGGCCTCCACCTTGGTGCTGGCCCCCTTCACAATGCCCATCATCCAGCTCATCGCCTGCATTAACAAGCCGGACGACGTCACAAAAACACAAAACACAAACGCGTGTTGAAAACATAAGAACAACGAAGGCATACCTGGACCATCTGAAAGGCGGCATTTACGGCGCACTCGGGGTAGGCGGTCGAGATGATCTCCTTTCGGTCCCCATCCAAAGGAAGATTCTTCAGTAGGGCTCTCATCACTGCCTTCCCCCGGTTGCCATCCAGCACTGAGCTCCCGACAGGAACCGACTAGACATTCACCAGGTCGGCCCCCTCAGCAGACTTCTACTTTTTCTGGGAGTTAGCCCGGACCTCTCCCTTTGCGGGCCCCTTTGTAGAAGCCACCACAGGCTTCTCCCTACCGATCATCTCCCTCTGGTCATCTTCCATCGACTACCCTTTGTCAGCCGCCCTTCACTCAAACAGGACTACCGGCAGGAGCTTTGGAGGCCGGTCGTGGTCCGATCAGCACCCCAGCAGAGATCGGCCTTTTCGGGGAAGCCTGAGCGGCCACCCGCGAGGTAATTTTTAAGAAAGATATTATGAGAAGTTTCAGAAGAAAAAGTGTCAAGGTATTAAAGGATGCAACATGGATGATTAAAAAGGATAACATATTATAAGAGTTGGCAGTAAGAATTAGGTATAAGGATTCCAATACCATAGTCCATGTAATGTATGAATTAGTAAATTTGAAGGTAAGGATTAAACGAAAGTAATTTCGTTTATTCGAAACGTTGAATTTCAGGGACGAAATTCCTTCAAGGGGGGAAGGATGTGAGACCTCCAAAAATTTGATCGAAAACTATGTAAATAAATTGTATTTTTGACTTATAAATTTTACGAATATTTAGTAAATTATTTATAATTGATGGCCCATTCTAGAAATTTTAATTGGTCAACCCTCAAGCAAGAAACGAACTAAGAACAGTGAATAAGATTTGAAGTAGTTAAAGTACACATGGACGGAATAAGAATATTGGACGTGTAAGGAGTATAATAAGGACATGATGGGATTATTAAGAAGGTAACCAGTTCATTAATCTTATGGGAAATAAATGTCATTTAGAGAAACGACCGTATATAAAAAGTTGGAATTTGATAAAATCCTTCAGTAAAAGAATGGAAGTTGGAAGAAAGTTTAGAGTAAAGAAGAATATGAAGAAGGGCATGTTATGGAAATCCTTAAGAAGAATGTTATGGAAAGAGATACGTGTGAGTCAAGTACAGGATGACGAAAATATGGTGTACATTGGAATCATATGAGAATGAAATTATTAAGCTAAATAAATGGATACATTAAGGGTCCTCCTTATTTATGGGGGGAAGTAAGCCGTTAATGATGGAGCTAATGAGGATAAAGAAAGGTAAGTGGAATTGAAGAAAGATTAAGCCGAGTACAAAATATAAAATGATTTGAAGAGACTGGAGGGACCCAATAAGTCAAGTGGTAAAGTTAATTTTTAAAAAAGATATTAAGAGAAGTTTCAGAAGAAAGAGTGTCAAGGTATTAAAGGATGCAACATGGATGATTAAAAAGGATAAAAGATTATAAGAGTTGGCAGTAAGAATTAGGTATAAGGATTCCAACACCAGAGTCCATGTAATGTATAAATTAGTAAATGTGAAGGTAAGATGAAACGAAAGTAATTTCGTTTATTCGAAACGTTGAATTTCAAGGACGAAATTCCTTTAAGGGGGAATGATGTGAGACCCCCAAAAATTTGATCGAAAACTATACAAATAAATTGTATTTTTGACTTATAAATTTTACGAATATTTAGTAAATTATTTATAATTGATGGCCGATTCTAGAAACTTTAATTAGTCAACCCTCAAGCAAGAAACGAACTAAGAACAATGAATAAGATTTGAATGAGTTATGGATCGATTAAAGTGTAAATGGACGAATGAGTTGCATTAAAGTGAATTTAGATTGTAGATTAAACTAAGTTTGATAATGGATTGAGCCAAGGAACCTTTTTGATCAAAACATTGTAGAAGAAAATAGTCGAAGAAGTAAGGGTATTTAGTAAAGCTATGGCCAAATTAACTCGATTTTTGGACTTGAATAAAAATATGGATCAAAGGAAACTTAAGTTGGGATAAGTTAAATTAGGTATAGATTAAAGAAGAATTGGAGAAGTGGATTAAGCATATTTTCGAGAATGGCCGGATTTTAGAAGCAAAAAGGGAGGTCGAAGTTAATTAATTTTTAAGGCAATGTGAAAGTATATTTTTGAAGCTGCCCCAAGTTGAATTATCTAATTAAGTTCTCAATAAGAAGTGGACTAAAAGTAACTTGAATATGAGCTAAGGTAGATTATGAGAATTTAAGGTGGGGCTAAAGTGAATGACTAAGCCAAGAAGGGGGATATGATTTAAATCTTGAAAAGAAAGAGGACCTAATAATTATTTTATCCAAACCTTGGGGGAAGAAATGATAGTTTACAAATAAAGATATAAAATGACTAAAATGCCCTTGAGGTGTCAAATTATTGTGGTTCCTTCTAAAATATCCAAGGGTAAAATAGATATTTCACAAGACAATATTTTTTCTTCTCTTTTTTTAAAGAATGCAACAGATTTGTGGAGAGAGATCAGCCCATTTTTATGCCAAGAGCAAGAGAGGAAGAGAGATATAGAGAGAAAAAGGAAGATTATCCAAGAATCCATCAAAACCTTAGCAAAATTAAGCCATCTAAGCATAGATTCAAGCCTCCCATACACTCTTAACCTCCAAACATGCATGAAATCATCAAGGTTGAGGCTCAAGAGCTAGATTAAGGGGCTGATTTAAGAGGAGTTTGAGGCTAGAAGACAATAGAGGCAAGGAGAAAAGTTGATCTTGCAAGAACAACCAAAGAAGGTGCGAGTTTCAATCTTAAATTATGTTTTTCATGGTTAAGTTTATGAGGATTGAGGGTGATCATCTGATTAATAACAAGTATTGGTAGCCTAGTTGATGAATTATAAATTGGTTGTTGGAAAGGAAGGATTATGCATGCTGAAAATTTGGAAATTTTGACCTACAATTTACTGTTTATAAATTGCATGAAAATTAATTAGCTTTTCAAATGGTCATAAAACTATTATTGTAAGTTCTTAAATAAGTTTAGATGATGCCCACCAAGTTTTGTAAGTTTTTGGAGTTCATTTGGTATTTTAATAAATTGTTGGAAGTAGCTGCTATAAAGTTTCTGATGAAACAGAGGAGTTGGAATCAGCAGCCTATAATCAAAAATGTCTATAAAATAATATACATGTAATTTATACACTAAAATGTTTTTGAGGTTAGTTAAATTCATAAGGAACATATCTCAAGAGGGTTGTGTGAGAAAATAAGGTCATTTACTATTTTTATAAGATTCTAGAAAACAGGGATAGTAGCATTCCAAATTTCTAAAAAAATGTGATTTTTGGACTAAGTTCGGCAACCTGCCTAAAATAGTATACAAGAGAATAAATTATGAAAACTTTTATGTAAATATTGGGATAAGTTATGTGCACTATCCCAAAATAATTGATCAAATTGGATTTGTTTACTATTTTATAAAAATGTTTGAAGTAGGTTTCTACAAGGCACTGCCATATCAACTTTTTGTAGAAAATGTTGAACTTCAAAACGTCATAACTTTTTCATAAAAAGTCAAAATTTGACCATTTTTATGTCAAAACGAAGCTCTGAAAGTCTAGTTTCGGAGTAGGCTAATATCACAGTCATACCTATTCTGTAGCCAAAGTTATTAGACTGTTAGTGCTACTGATGCAGTAGGTAAAAAGTAAGAATATTGGACGTGTAAGGAGTATAATAAGGACATGATGGGATTATTAAGAATGTAACCAGTTCATTAATCTTATGGGAAGTAAATGTCATTTAGAGAAATGACCGTATGTAAAAAGTTAGAATTTGATAAAATCCTTAAGTAAAAAACTAGAAGTTAGAAGAAAGTTTAGAGTAAAGAAGAATGTGAAGAATTTTATTATACATTTAAAGACAAATGTAAAACATTCGATAATGTTAATGATGAAATTGAAAGATAAAGGATTTAGATTGTATATCTCACTGTCAAATAGTATTAATTGAACCCTGATAATGCGATGAATTTAGAAAGAAAATATTAGAATCGATAATGATTATGTAAGAATGTAGTAAGGACATTTAAAGGTGAACAAAGTATGAACTTTATGGAAGGTAATGAAGGAATGTTAAAGATATGGTGAGAAGATATGAATGATAGAGAGTAATGGAATTTGATGTTCAAATATGAGCAATTTGTAAGGTTTTAATAACAGGATTTCAAAATTAGACAATTAATGGAATCAAATGGATGAATGATTTTAAATTCAAAATTATTGACTGAAATAAATTCGAAAGATTTGAAAGTATGAATTTTGTGAAAGATCAGAAAAGAATATTAAAGTTATAGAGTGGAAGTATTGATGATATAAAATGGTAGAAATCAATAGGAATGAAATATTCCAAAAATTGAATGACAATGACGATGACTTGAAATTAAGAGTGGATATTGGAGCAAATATATAAGACAATGAGAATTGGACCGAATTAAGACAATATGAAGATTGGATTTTATTTAAAGATCTATTTTGAATAACTTAGAATGAAAATATATAAGGGCTAAACGTTAATTGGAGAAACGACAATGAATTATTATTCAAAGTTAAGAGAAAACTCTCCCCAAACGAAAAGCTATAATTGAAGATAAGTATAAGAGGAGGAAAAAAAGTTGATGATTATGGAAGAGTATGGTAACGGATTATTAATAAATATAGTAAGACCCGAAAAATGGCATGTAAGGAATCCAACAATATTGGTAATAGTAGGAAGTAAATATGGAAGGATAAAATTGTGAGACACTTAGAGAGTATAATGAGGATTACATGGAGGATAAGATACCTCCCCAATAAGATGACTGTAGAGTGATGATGGAATATTAAAAAAGTGGTATGGAGGTACTAAAAATACAAAGCAAGAGGATTTGGTATTGGATAGTTGGTAAAGTGTGATGATAAATATTTTAAGGCTGAATGATTGATGAAATCAAGAGATGTTGAAAGTGTTATGGAAAGAGATATGTGTGAGTCAAGTACAGGATGACGAAAATATGGTATACATTAGAATCATATGAGAATAAAATTATTAAGATAAATAAATGGATACATTAAGGGTCCTCCTTATTTAAGGGGGGAAGTAAGCTGTTAATGATGAGCTAATGAGGATAAAGAAAGGTAAGTGGAATTGAAGAAAGATTAAGCCGATTATAGAGGATAAATGATTTGAAGAGACTGGAGGGACCCAGTAAGTCAAGTGGTAAAGGTAATTTTTAAGAAAGATATTAAGAGAAGTTTCAGAATAAAGAGTATCAAAGTATTAAAGGATGCAACATGGATGATTTAAAAGGATAACAAATTATAAGAGTTGGCGGTAAGAATTAGGTATAAGGATTCCAATACCAGAGTCCATGTAATGTATGAATTAGTAAATGTGAAGGTAAGGATGAAACAGAAGTAATTTCGTTTATTTGAAACATTGAATTTCGAGGACAAAATTTCTTTAAGGGGGAAGGATGTGAGACCCCCTCGAAAATTTGATCGAAAACTATATAAAAAAAATTATATTTTTGACTTATAAATTTTACGAATATTTAGTAAATTATTTATAATTGATGGTCGATTCTAGAAATTTTAATTAGTCAACCCTCAAGCAAGAAATGAACCAAGAACAATGAATAAGATTTGAATGAGTTATGGATCGGTTAAAGTGTAAATGGACGAATGAGTTTGATTAAAGTGAATTTAGATTGTGGATTAAACTAAGTTTGATACTGGATTGAGCTAAGGAATCTTTTTGGTCAAAACATTATAGAAGAAAATAGTCTAAGAAGTAAGGGTATTTAGTAAAGTTATGGCCAAATTAACTCTATTTTTGGACTTGGATGAAAATATGGATTAAAGAAAACTTAAGTTGGGATAAGTTAAATTAAGTATGGATTAAAGAGGAATTGAATAAGTGGATCAAGCATATTTTCAAGAATGGCCAGATTTTAGAAGCAAAAAGGGAGGCCGAAGTTAATTAATTTTTAAGGAAATGTGAAAGTATATTTTTGAAGCTGACCCAAGTTGAATTATCTAATTAAGTTCTCAATAAAAGGTGGACTAAAAGAAACTTGAATATGGGTTAAGCCAAATTATGGGAATTTAAGGTGGGACTAAAGTGAATGACTAAGCCAAGAAGGTGGATATGGTTGAAATCTTGAAAAGAAAGAGGACTTAATAATTATTTCATCTAAACCTTGAGGGAAGACATGGTAGTTTACAAATAAAAATATAAAATAACTAAAATGCCCTTGAGGTGTTAAATTCTTGTGGTTCTTTCTAAAATATCCAAAGGTAAAATATATATTTCACAAAGCACAATTTTTTCTTCTCCTTTTTTAAAGAATTCAGCAGATTTGGGGAGAGAGATCAACTCATTTTTACACCAAGAGAAAGAGAGGACGAGAGATATAGAGCGAGAAATGAAGATTATCCAAGAATCCATCAAAACCTTAGCAAAATTAAGCCATCCAAGCATAGATTCAAGCCTCCCATACACTCTTAACCTCCAAACATGCATGAAATCATCAAGGTTGAGGCTCAAGAGCTGGATTAAGGGGCTGATTTGAGAGGAGTTAGAGGCTAGAAGACAATAGAGGCAAAGGGAAAAGTTAATCTTGCAAGAACAACTAAAGAAGGTACGAGTTTCAATCTTAAATTACACTTTCCATGGTTAAGTTTATGAGAATTGAGGGTGATCATGTGATTAAGAACAAGTATTGAGCCTAGTTGATAAATTATAAATTGGTTGTTACAAAGGAAGGATTATGTATGCTGAAAATATGAAAATTTTTAACTACGGGTTACTGTTCATAAATTGTATGAAAATTAATTGGCTTTTCAAATGGTCATAAAACTATTGTTGGAAGTACTTGAATAATTTTAGATGATGTCCACCAAGTTTCGTAATTTTTGGAGTTCATTTGGTATTTTAATAAATTGTTGGAAGTAGCTGCTGTAAATTTTCTGATGAACTAGAGGAGTTGGAATCAGTAGCCTATAATCAAAAATCTCTATAAAATAATATACCTGTGATTTATACACGAAAATATTTTTGAGGTTATTTAAATTCATAAGGAACATGTCTCGAGATGGTTGTGTGAGAAAATAAGGTCGTTTACTATTTTTATGAAATACTAGAAAACAGGGACAATAACATCCCGAATTTCTAAAAAAATGTGGTTTTTAGACCAAGTTCGGCAACTTGCCTAAAATAGCCTACAAGAGAATAAATTATGAAAAATTTTATATAAAAATTGGGATAAATTATGTGCACTATCCCAAAATAATTGATCAAATTTGAATTGTTTATTATTTTATAAAAATGCTTGAAGTAGGCTTCTACAAGGCATTGCCGGATCAACTTTCTGCAAAAAATGTTGAACTTCAAAATGTCATAACGTTTTCATAAAAAGTCAAAATTGATCATTTTTATGTCAAAATGAAACTCTGGAAGTCTAGTTTCTGAGTAGACTAAGAAAACAGTTATACCTATTCTGTAGCCAAAGTTATTAGACTGTTAATGCTACTGATGCAGTAGGTAAAAAGTAATGAATAGTGAGATGAAATATTTAGGAAGGTTAGAAGGTTTAAGGGTCTCGTCTGGGAATGACATTTTTAAGTCCTTTTAATAGTAGGGACTGACTTGTGAAGACAAGAAAAGTTTGTTAATATTCAAGCTAATCAGTTCGAGGCAAGTACAATTCTACCTTTTTCTATAAATATTTACACGAGCATGCTTTAAATGAAATGTTTGCATAAGTTTTAAATCGAAAATTCATACGTGCATGATAAATTATATAAGGTGAAAGTTTTAAATGTGGCTTGTTTTATATGAAAATTCAAGCATGACATATTTTATTAATTAAATGTTTTGAGTATAAAAATGCATAAGCTGAGTATGTTGCTAGACGAGCCTGCGGACCAAATGAGTTCTCGAGACAAGACGAGGCCTGCGGATCGATTGCGATCCCGCGTATAAAATGATATGATCTGGTTTAACCTGGATTCCATAAAGGAATTATGTGCTGGCCAGGCAGACCATACTTGTCAGTGGCGGTGTGCACATACGCAAGAGGTATTCTCGTTTGATATGGACTTTGTGTTAAGGTTAAATGGGCAGCGAGTGTAGCGAAGCAAAATGAAGATAATGGAAGATTCAAGTGACCAGACAGTAAGTAGCGCATACTCACTCAGCAAGAGTAAGTACATACACGTTTAATTATTTATACATGCTTGTGAATATTTTGATGATTTGTCTCTGAATATTTGAATGAAATGTTCCAAACTTTTAAATATTTTCCTAAATGCTTTACGAGTTAAAATTGTATTGAGTTGTACTTGCTGAGCTTAATTGCTCACTCTTGCGATGGTTGAATGTCTTATTTGCAGTTATATAATATAAGCCGAAAGGCGAGTATGAGAGAATTGAACGATGCAGACACTGGGGATTTGTCTAGCCTGAGGAAAAGGAGTAGAAATGAGGAAATTTGAAACAATTAAATATTATATTTATTCTTAGAAAATTGTAATATTAATTAAATTTTGCTGTAAAGTCATTAAGAAATGATTATAATTTATTGTGAGTATGGAAGTCTGAAGAGGAGTTGACGATCGGTCTAGGAGTTTAGCAGGTGTACGGAGACTGAGGCGTCACAGATGGTATCAGAGCAAGGGCTAACGCAAATTCCCAGAAGACGAGAGTTAACGAAGAGTTCTAAGAAATTAGAAACGTAATGTCTGAGAATTAGTTATAAATTATTTAGTAAGGATTGATACTTATTTTGAGACAAATTTTGGGATAGAGATAATATGAAAGAATATCCTAGAAACTGGAAGATGATAACAACCTAGATTAAAGAATGGATAGTAAAATGAATGTCGGAAGATAAGAATCATGAAATGCCGAACAGTTCCGATAAAAATATAAGTAAGTTTAGACTAAAGAAACTTTGAGGTTTATTATCAACCTTGGAATAAGAATGAATGGAAGGTGAATGTCATTTAGATAAAGAAAATATGTTGTAATTTGGGATTAGACAAATCCCTAAGTAAAGGAATTAAAGTTAGGGAAGGTCCTGCACACGAGAGCCACAAACGCCCGCGACGACGGACTCCATAACCACCGCCTCCTCTTCTTCAACTACGTTAACTACCTCAAAGCTCCTATTTTGGGCCATCTAATAGGGTCTAAAGGTAGCTAAAAATGGAAAATGGTGAGAGTCGAAAGATGGCTTACTTGGTAAAAACTTGGAAGTTTCAAGGTTTCCTAACGATGTAGTACTTCTCTGGTAAAAAATAGTCCAGATTTCGGTGAAGGCAAAGTGAGAAATTGGGGCACTACACCCCCTTTTATAGACACCCCAACCTGACAGTTAGGGTTCCCCTCGAAGTTCCAACGGCTATTAAGCGATAGCCGTGTTTCATGTCTTCCAAAAAGAGCAATTATCACTCAACAATTAATGGCATCAGAAGACGTGCGAAGCGACGTCTATTAAATGTTCTGAAAAGGCGTACGCATGCTGACAGAAATTCAAAAATAAGGCTCCCTCGAGCGCCCTGGGTCCTGGCCCTATGTAACCATAGTGAAATCTCCACCTCAGATACTCGAGGTCGGATCAGACTCAGAGCCCGCCGGCATAATAAAGTATCCCTTCTGGTTGGGGGGCATTGATGGAGATCGTCGCAAATTAGGGTTAGGGTTTCCACCTTGGCCCTAATTAAGGCAATGTGGCATCCCACGTGGCAGCATAATGCTCACGTGGCAGATCATCCGATCGGCCATCCTCAAGGCTCGGTGACCCGCCTCGCCTAAAGAAGGATCGGCCCCGACATTTGGCATCCAGAAAGCATAAGCTTGGCCAATCGGCCTCTTGCATCAGTCCGCTGGATCATTGCCGTTAGGAACTCCCTAACTATACTTCTTCGGCCCAGGTATTCCCAGGTAGTAGATCCACTCCGCCCCATTGATCGAGCCCAGGCCTGCTTGGTCTGGGTCCAGTAGCCTAAAGGCCATAAAACAAGTTCCCAGGCGGTGTCCAATCAGCCGCCTAACCCTGCAGCCCTGTCAACTCAAAGGAGACGCGCCAAATCCACTGTCAACTCACAGCAGGTGCACCATATCTACTTTATTTGCACAAATGAGGGACCCCCCGCTCTGAACACAAAAGAGCTAATACTCTGCAAAAATACCGAAAAACTCATTGAAGCAAAACCTCTCTCAAAATACAGCGGTAAAGCCTTCCCTCTCCCACTTAATATTTAGGTTATCACCTTAATCTCAACTAACTTAAGCATCGAAGAGGGGAACGAGGGAAAAAACCCCCTCGTGTTGCCCGTATTTCAGATGAACTTGCTCCGCCGACATGTGCCCAGCTGGAAACAAGGTTTGGACTTAGTTAAAGGTCAGAGTGGTCACCACAGATGCGTAAACTAAAATTTCTTATGTGACTATACAATAAAAGGCAATGTGCAACTGATAAAATACATTGTGCACTTAGAATTTTGACACTAGATAAAGTTACTAACTCGTTTAATAACTCTACTTGTAAGAGATAAATTCCAACAATGTATTTATATTACTCATAACACTCATGAATATGTCTTTTGATCTGCTTTGATCGGGGATTGAGTCCCGATTCGTATGTTTTTTGGTACAAATCTTACCAAATTCGGACCCAAAACCTAACCTAAAAGCTACTATTTGGGTAGGTCCCAGGCTAAGCTAGCTTAGACCAGTCATTGTTTCCAGTTGGGTCAAGTTTGGCTTGGTCCCTTTTTAATTTTTTTTTTAATTTTAAAAATTTTTAAAAATACAAATAAAATATTTCAATAAACTTTTACAAAGTCGGGTTATGTTTTTTCAAAGTAACATTAATATTTTTTTCAGATAAAAGAGTAAATTTGACCAATTATATGGCTACTTAG
>JAUMHB010085691.1:1286-11637 GCA_032359685.1 Pittosporum tobira
CTTCGTACTTCCCAAGTTTAAGTCATAAAAACATTAATCTGTACTTGTAAATTACAAAGAATATCCTTTTGGGACTAGCAATTTGAAAACTAGTAAAAATATTTAAAATATATCATTCGCTCACGTAAACATGTCTTAATGATATGTCCTCTAACTTGATATTGTTTCATAATATGTCCTCTAACTTGATATTGTTTACATGCGTGAAAAATAGTACATGTATAAGTAGTTAAGCTATTCTTTGGTGAATGGACAGATTAAATCTAGAGTCCTATATCCTCTAACAATTTTTTTTTACATATGTTTTCTATTGAAACAATAAATTTATTATTTTTTTTAATAAAGGCCAACAATAAGATAACAAAATTTGCGTGGATAATTGTATAATTCCACATTAATAACGGATCAGATAATTAATTACACATTAATAACGGATCAGATAAATTTAGCAGAAGATTAATAGTAATATACATTAAATCTATATACACACACCCTAAGACATACCAATCAGGTGAGAGGAGATGTCGGAGATGGCAAATAGCTCTAGAGAATTTGCGTTTTCTTCAAGTTGAAGCAATAGAATATTGTCTTGCTACTTTGGGTGAGAATTATAGTGTTTGAATAGATATAGCAATCTAATTAAGAGCAGATCGTGAAGGAATGCCTTCCACTCATTAATCCTCTACCCTAGTGATCCCAAATTGTCTAGGTGATGATAATAACAGATTAGTGATAATGATAATATTAGGAAATCAAATTAATTAATTATTTCTCACGTGTTGTATCCCAAATCGAACTCCTTTCATATTTTTCTTTTAAATTATCTGTTTCTAAATGGTATTGGAGTTTTATGCCTTCTGGCATTTGATCCTTGATTATTTTATTTTTGTTTTGTTTTCCCATTTCGGTATTATGTCTCCTAGAAAATCATTTTAAATTGATGAAAATGTCAAGATCTATGAGTTACTGTTAGCCATACATAATTTTTCTATATTAATACTAAAAAAAATGTTTTTTTTTTTTTTTTTTGGAAAGAGCTTGTGTTTCTTTCAGGATTTCTAGCATTCTTTGTAGGGGGTGTAAATAAGTTGATCGAGTCGAGTAATGACTTGCACATACTCTATTCGTATAATTTATTGAATTTGAAATAAAATTTGTGTATGTCTCATTTAACTACTAAGTCAAGCACAAATACAATTGAGTTCAAGTTTTTAAACAAGTAACATTGAATATCAATTACAAAAATAATTTGATAAAGTTCGAATAATTAATCAAACTTAAAAATATGCTCATATTATATTCATTAATATTTTAAATTAAGTTTTTAGCGGAACAATCCTAAATTAATCCCGAACCATTTGATTGTATTTGCGGTCTTACTTTTTTGCCTAAATGCTTTTTTTGAAGGCCTTTTTTTTTAATTTGTGTTCTTGAAAAAGATTTGGTACATTATTGTCACCGATGGAGACGAAGAATGTAGAGGGAAGAAAAGGACAAGATTTGTCGATCGATATATTGTGAGTGATAAACTGACCAATGTGTAAAATAAATTGATTCTAATGTGTAAAATAACAAAATTTTAGAAGAATATGTAACAAGATTAAGTGCTTGTTTGGTTCAACCTTTTTAAAGTAATTATAATTTATTTTCAAAAATCAACTACATTAAAAGTAATTTTTTTTATTATTCTAAATTTTTTATAGGTTAAATATAACATTATTATTAATTTATTTTAAAATATTAGTTAATAAAAATTTTTTTAGCTCAAAATAAATTTAATTAATAAATAATTTATAATCTTTTCTAAAATAAATAGTGCCAAACAAGTGCTAAACTTTTTATAGTATATGGTGCACTTTAGTGCTTATTTGACACAACTTATTTCATAATAGATTATAAATTATTTGTTGATTAAATTTTTTTTTGAACTAAAAAAAATATTTATTGACTAACTTTTTAAGATAAATTGATAATATTGTTATACTTAACCTATAAATAATTTAAAATAATTAATTTTAAAAAATAAACTATAATTAATTTTAATTATTAGAATCAAACAAACACTAAATGACAAAAATATTTAAAGAGTAAAATGTACTTTAATCTTCATAAGCCCTTACATTATCTTTCAATGGATTTCTTAAACCGGTTTGGCTGGACCATTAACTTAGTGAACCGGGGGCTCTTTAACTGTTCAATATCCGGTTCAGATTCGAAGAAAACAGACTTAATTCTTATCCAGCCATCCAACTTACACTTCCCGTCTCTCCCAGCAGCTGCTCCAATGGCTCTCACCAGTAGTCGAATCCTCTGCAACACTCCCACCCAAACACCATACTACCACCAATCTCTCCACCGTCCGATCTTCTTCCCATGTGGATCCCCTTCACTTCCCTTAAGAACTTCTCACATAGTCTCGTTTGCCAAGAAGCTCTCCTCAAGAACTGGCAAGTTTGACAGCAGGAACAAGAGGAGTTCAACTTCAACCAAAGATGAGGATGATGAACAGACGGCTGAGATTGGAAGTCCCAATGGTAGTGGAATAGGGACCGTTGATGCAAGCGATGGTGAGGCTTATGAAGGGTATATCTTGCCGGATCTTCCTGGTAATGAGAAGGATTTCTGGGAGGGTCCTCAGTGGGATGGTCTTGGGTTCTTCGTGCAGTATTTGTGGGCTTTTGGTGTTCTTTTCGGGGTAATTTTCCCTTTAGACTTCTTGTTTAGTTAACGATTTCTCATAATTTTGGTTTACTATTGGATTTGTTCGATAATTTGATGATTTGGTGTTCCATATTTGAATTATTTGACCATTAGGAAATGAAATTAAGGTGAATTGAGGGGGAAACTATACAACTTTGAGAAGCTATAAATCAAGAAAATGATTTTAAAATGTTTTTTCCCTTGATTTTTTCCTCAAATAATTTTCAAATATTTCAAGGAGTCTCTGATTCCATTTACTAAAATTTTTTGCAGCTTTGCTAGTATAAATGTAAATTAGCCGTGTGAATGATGGAAACGTGCCCCTTTTTCCCCCCCTTTTTCTCGATGGTAATAAAAATATGCTTTAATATTCTAAGATAAACTAAAACACTCAAATTGTTGGTCTATAGTCCTTAGGTATAAAATATACTAATAATGTTTATTGGAACAAACTCCTGGGGTTTGAATTTATAGAATACTTATCTTTATTTTTGGTGGCACATCAATATATATGTTTGTGAAGCATTTCAATCAGTTTTACTACTGAGTTCAATCCAAGACAGCCCTGATGTCTGTTAAACATACAGTGTCAATATATTCCGAAAATTGCAGTAAATTGGTCGTTTAGATATAAATGGTTGTGACTTATTCACGTTTCCTTTCCTCATTATTTTTACACTCTTTACTGATGGTCCTAAGGGTTGCTTTTTAACTTTCCTGCACTTTGCTCTTCACAGTTAATTTCAGGCGGAATTGCAGTATCGACATATAATGAAGGTGCAACAGATTTTAAGCAGACTCCTGCTTACAAGGAATCAATTCAGTCACAAGAGCTATTAGAGGAACCTGAGGAATCTAATTCAGATGTCTTCGAGTCTAACCCGACCGAGGAGGCACCTAGTTTGGAATAATTCTTCCAATTGAATCCATGGATACTAAGCCTTGAAACTTCACAAAGTTTAGGCAAAGAAACATTCCAGCAAAAGAATGGTTGCTCAATTTATAAGGTAATGTTATAAGCTGTAATTTATTTTTGGTTTACTGTATTTTAGATTATACAAGTGTTGTACGATTAGACAAAAGAGTTAAAATTCTTATGTCGTAAAAGGAAACATGTTTCAGATTGAGCCTACTCTGTGACGTCAAAACATCTTTCATATGCCGAGAATTTGTTCTATCCTTGGGAATTTGGTGGTTAACCTTATGTCACCGGGATAAGATTTTGAAGATCTTAATGACCTTGAATGATTGGAAAATAGACTTTTTACTGGTTGTACCCCATTGTGAGGTTAAAACTTAGATGATACAATTTTTTTATTATTATTTTTTAAATGAAGGAGTGCAATTGGTGAAGTTTGGAGTACAAAAATTATTTTCCAAAATATGCGGGGTGAAGAAGTTCTAATTTGAGCTAGAAGGAATATTTCAAATTAGGAAAAAGTGTAAAGCTCTAAATAAAACATGTCAAAATGTCTCGGCGCTATCTTTAGAGACTACTCCGACAAAACTTCGATATCGTACATTAAATTCAATAACCAATCCATATATTTATTCTAATTGTTATTGTTTTCAAATACTAATATAACCAGACATTGTAAACAGACTACAGAGTAGTACTATGATATGATAATTGTTAGCACAGATGCCATCGCGGCTACCACTACCCCCTTGCGAATTTCCATCTTCAAATCCATTCCAGCATTTCTGTGAAACCCAAATCCCATAATACTTGATCTGGGCGCCACCGTAACCATTGGAGAAGCTGAAATCACAAGAAAAATCAGAGCAAATACAAGAATTTTGAATTAGACATGAGAAATTAATTAACAATATACAATCTATTAATACAAAACGGTTTTTATTTTGAATAGCTTGATTCATATTAAAACACTCCGGGTGGAAACAGAAAAAAACAGTTTTAAGTATGGCATCTTATGAGGTCATAGTAAAATGTGCATACCAGCAACTGTAGAATCGGTTTTCGTTCCAAGTGAAACCTGGGAAGAAGGTGAAGTAGAAGGCAAAGGAGCCCCTTAACAAAAACACAACATCAGTTACAAAAAGAAATTACAATAAAAAAACATGATAAATATTGGTTAAAAATGTTAAAGCACCACACACATATGCACACAAATGTACAAATAATGAAATTGAGAATGTCTGAACCTGGGCAAGTAGACATGTCAACTTGGAGATTGCATAGAAGCGGGAGCTGTAGAGCAAGTGTGTGATTGATGGGGAAGGAACTCAAAGTAGAGTCATTTAGCAAGAGGCAAAGACAACCAGCTTGCTGGTTATAGACTTGTTTAAGGTTATCGCAACACGTTTGTACAGGAGAGGCCACTCTGCCCTGGACAAATGGCCCGCATGAGGCTAACGGAAGTATACTTGTCCAGCATTGAGTGATGGTGGGACCTGATCTTGGGTTCTGCGAAAGGGTCGAGGTTGTGAGGTAAGATGATAGAATTAGAAGAAGAATGTAAGTAGTTGAGGGAGAGAATGAGTGAGCATGGAAAGCCATTCTGTTAGTTATTTGTTTTGAGTTATAGCTATAGTGTGTGCATGTTTTGTTTCTATAGAGTACTTGATATCTAGATTTATGAAGAACTAAAGATGCTCTAATTTGGTGTGAAAATTCAGCATGCAGCATGTGTGTAATGGAAAACACAATTTCTGTTCTCTGTCTGGTAAACTACCACTTTTCTTTACTTGTGAGTAGGGGTGTTGGGCTTAGCCAAGTTCTCGCCGTTCAGCAGTGGAATATTCCTATGATATAGTCAATCAGCCAAACTCTCATTTAAAGCTTGAGTTCAGCTCATTTAAAATTTGTCTTAGAGAGTTCGATAATAAAGCTTGGCTCGTTAATGCGCAACATTAAATATTTTAAATTATATATGAAAATGAGCGTGTTTTGCTAAAAGCTCAATAATTAAACTCGTAAAAAGAAAAAATTCGTTTTCGTTGACGAACTAAGCTTGAACTCAACAAGTTTCGGTCCGCTTGTTTGACGTCCCTACTTGTGAGCTGCAGCTGTAACATTCTTCGATATTTCAGCATGCATGATAGCTGCTGTCATGCGCATTTGGAAGCGGGAGGGGAAAGAAAATGAATGTATTGAAAAATAAAAAGTAGACTTAAAATAATTTAGAACACTTCAATATTTCAATATAGCAAGTATAATGTGTTGCGTGTCATATAACGTGGAATGTTGATGAAGCTATAAAATATTTTTAATTTATTTCCTTCCATTTTTTCTTGGGTGTTCTAAGTTCATAGCCTCACAACTATCAAAGAATGGTTCACCAAAAAAAAAAAAGACCACTCGTTCGGGAACCAGTGGTGGACCCAAATCATAGATTGTGGGAGAGCATAATGTATCACATTTAAAAAAAAAAAAGGAGCTTGGAAGAAAGAGAGCACTATAAAGATAATATTGGAGGCTAGATTCACTAGAGTCTTGCATGGAGTAGTGGTTGGAATTCCTACTTTGTATCTCAATGTTTGGTACATCTAGAGTAAGTAATAAAATTTTAATAAATAAAAAAGCTTTTACTAGGATTGAACTCAGGACTATCTAGCTATTTGCCCAATCTCATACCCCTTGAGCAACCTTAATCTTGTGTCATGCTGTTGCACATCTAATGTATATAAAAGAATTCTTGCTATACGTTTGTTAGTAATAGTAGTGGACGTCTATTTATTTATTTTTATTGTGAGGTCAGGGGTATTTTAGGTATGCTGCACATCCGCTAATAATAATAACAACGTCCACTACTAATAGTAGAGGACGTGCACTAATCCAGTCCGTTCGATCAAAATCTAGACGACTGTGGTTGGGTTGGATGAAATAATATTTCTGTTCCCCTTTGTCCTTGATTGAGGCCCCATCCATATGTGAATGAACTTTATTAAGAAGTAAAGACTTTTATAAATTTTAACATTTATATTTAACTAAGGAAAAGTTTTAGAACAATAAAATTTCTATATACAGCTAAGGCAAGTAAGATGCATTAGTCCAAAAATCAATCATTTTCAAGAATTAATGTAAACTCTATCATTATATGCATTAGTTCAAAAATCAATCAAATCAATTATTTTCAAGAATTAATGTAAACTCTATCATTATATGCATTAGTTCAAAAATCAATCAAATCAATTATTTTCAAGAATTAATGTAAACTCTATCATTATATATATATATATATATATATATATACACACACACACACACACCAACAACTAAGATGGTCTAAGTTTCGAAAGTAAAAAAAATTATAATTCTATAAAAACAAAGAGTTCTAACTTAAATTAAAAAGTGCATAAAAAATAAATAAGCAATACATCAAGTAGTATAATTTAATTTTTTTTAAAATCAAATAGATATTATTTTTTTTTATTAAAAATTAATTTTATAACATATGAATGATATTATACACACGCACATACATGTGTGCACACGTGTATATTCCTTTTAATATTAGTTACAAATGTTATTAAGCATTTTATAAAAAGAAATTCACAGTTTGAATTTGATTGAAATTTTTACTATCAATTATCATAAGTGATTAAATTTTAATATGTGTACAAATATTTTCGTATTATTTTTAAATATATGTACAAAACTATAAAATAAATTTTATTTTTATTTATAAATAAATAAAATTTCATTTAGCTCGTGCCTTACACGGGTTCTGTTTAAATAATGAAACTATTTGAAGGCTTCAAATCCATCTATTAGTATGTTGCAATAATAACTGGTTCAGAAAACCTAATTCTTTACTTTATTTCGATCGTTATTATGAACATCAGCAAATCTGATCAACCTTTGAGAAATCTGACGTAGTAAAACGAAGAGGAAGAAGAAGATGTTTGAGTCTAACAAGTAACAACGAATTCTTGCAGCCTTGCCTCCATTATTTAAGATGTTGAGGCTGTTCTGCTTGACTAATGGAGGCCGGCAGACTCGATCAAGTCAAAAGTATGTGTCAATTGATGCGACCAGCTAGATCAACACAGTAAAATTTCAAAAATATCACAAGTCCAAAGAATTTTTATCATGAAATTAATATCATAACATATATATCAATGAAATTAAGTGGTAAATATATATAAAACTCTTTTTTTATTTGGTTTAAGTGGTCTAGAAATTATCTCTTAATTTTCTTAATTTACGAACTTTTGATGGTTATGACATTCTTTTCAGGATGAATGGAGTACTTGATAAGCCCTACCGCCTTAGTCCTAATAAGACATAAATTTTAAGATATTTTAAAAACACAATTATACATTATATTTTCTATATATCTTATATTTTTAACATATTTGTGTATTTTATATCAACTATACAATGTACAAATATATATTTAGAGCTTATTAAAATATGCGTTGAAAGTTATCAAAAAAAACTTATGACATTTTTTTAAAATATGGAGGTAATATATCATTGATGCCGAACTGGTGATAATGAAACTGTTTCAAATGGTCAAGATTTACATATTGTTCCAAGCAAGTAAATATCATCTAGATTATAATGTATACTATTATCACCACTTATAATCCTCTTCCATTTTCACCGTCTTCTTTCCCTTCAACATTGTTCATATTGGAGTTGCCATCTTGCTTTAGAAACAAACAAATTTTACAAATTTATTAATCTAGCTAATCAAATAATTTGTGGATTCGGTTGCTTCGTTACGATATAGGAAGCAAAGAAACACCTATCTCGCCATAAAAAATTCTAATCCTCATTTACTTACTACTTGCTTATTTAATTGCTTGTGTGATTAAGTGATTAAGTGTTTATGAAATAAAAGAGTATATATATACACACGACGACTTAATAGTTGAGGATCATAAAGAAAAATATAGTTTCAAAAATAAATGGATATAAAATGGACTAATTTTAAAAGCGATTCGCTTATGTTACTGGCCGACAATTGGATCAAATCACTCTCGTAGTTCTTACATATAACAATGTTGGATTTTGTTTAGTGTTCATGACAATCTAGAAAAAAACATATTATTATTGACTTTAATAAATTAACATAAAATAGTTTTGGAATCAATTAAATAATTCATTTAAAATAATTAAATTAAAAGGAGTAGATCAAATGTTTCTTACAAATAATTTAAATCTGAATATAACATTTATATTTCTCAAATTTTGGCAAGAACATGAATTTTGGAAAACCAATTTGGGTAAGTTCTATATAATCAGCTAATCAATATGAATTATTTAAAAAAGTGATTTTGAGAATCTTAAAAAAGATTTCAGAAAATTTATTTATCAAAAAGGTTTTGACAAAATAAGTTTTGATTAATTCCATAAACTCACAACAATATCCATATTCATATGACAAATTAGACCATAGAAGCCGAAGTTGTCTGACATGTGTGTGTGTGTGTGTGTGAATTCCCACATCAAATTGATTTAGACCTGAGATTAATTGATTTAGACTCTGACTCAAACAAAAAGAGACCTTTTTTTTTTCTTTGATTTTTATCATAGTAGTATAAGCCCTTCAAAGAACCAGTGATAGCAATAGTCGGTAAATAATCATTTACTTTCGACATCCCTAACCTAGCGTGTGATGAGCAAAAATCTTGGGACATATTAATCAATACAAGTTTAAGGTTAAGATCGCTGAGCAAAAATCAATACAAGTTTATATAACAAAACATTATCTTTTGAAAGGATTTTGTGAGGAAAACACAATCATGGGACATCAATATTATGTAAATAGCATCAATCGTAGTCCATGCCATCCATAGTAATTAAAAGAAACGTCCATGAAAACACATATGAACCATGTAACCTACACCGTGGATACAACAGTTTAAGGGTGAGTAGACATAGGTTTAGGGAACATAAGTTGATCGTGATCATCAAACATGATGGAAACGATTGTAAGATTGTTTATAGGTATTAGTCATAGACATAGATGACATAAGATGATTGTAAATCAGTAAAATCATCAAAAAATTATAAATTTTCTTTTCTTGTATTTGTGATTTTGTAAGAAAAAATTGAATAACTTTTTTTTTTTTTTTTTTTTTTTCTTTTTGTATTTGTGAGTTGAAAAGAAAAGAAAATATAGTATATTACCATTTTGGGTAGTATAACATGAGAAGTAAATTAATTTTGTTGTATAAGAAATGAAGAGTATTTTAGATATTACAAAAAATTGGTTTGAACAGTAACTTTTCTTGGCAAATCATCCCAAATTTGGCAAAAAAAACTTATCAAGGAAAATGGCCCCCAAATTCATATCTTTTCTTTTCTTTTCCCTTTCTTTGCAAACTCACAAACATAGAAAAATGGTGTTTTTTTATCATTTTTTTTTTCTTTTCCCTTCTTTTCCAAAACTCACAAACAAGGTGTTAAGGATGCATAGACATAGTCGCAAGATCATTAAAGGATGCTAAGACATATACATAGATGTGATGTTGTCTCTTGCCATCAAAAATCGTCACATATGGTGACATGAGATTGTCTAATGCCGCGGTTTCTCAACCACCCAAGGTAAACATAGACCGTAGACATTGAAATAGATGCAATGACGCTCTCGAAGAGTGGTCGTCAAAGATTGTCACCTACAGCTATCATGAGATTGTCAAAGGCAGCTACTTCCTTATTTCATTATGGAATCTG
>JAUMHB010085702.1:0-31197 GCA_032359685.1 Pittosporum tobira
ATTATTATTATTATTATTATTATTATTATTATTATTATTATTATTATTATTATTATTATTATTATTATTATGTTTATGTTTATGTTTATGTTTATGTTTATGTTTATGTTTATGTTAATGTTAATGTTTATGTTTATTGTTATGTTATTAATATTATTATTTTTATTATTTATAATATTATTATTATGGTTATGTTATTATTGCTAATAACATCATTTTATTTTATTATTAATATTATTATTAATAATATTATTATTATCACTATTATTATTTTCAATATTATCATTAATATTATTATTTTTAGAAGGGTGAAATTATCAAAATATCCCTGGTTAGCCAAATTATCAAAACACCCTTGGTTAACAAAATACCAAAATACCCCTAGTTAGCCAAATTTCCAAAACACCCCTAGTTAACTAAATTACCAAAATACCCCTGGTTAGCTATATTACCAAAATACCCCTGGTTAGTCAAATTACCAAAATACCCCTAGATAGTTAAATTACCAAAATACCCTTCTACAGTTAAATTACCAAACTACCCCTAAGTTGAGAAAATTACAGAAATGCCCCTACTCCATGCCCCCAACCATCTTATTTACAAACAATGCCACCTATTTGGGAATTTTCGCGAATTAAAATTTGTATATTATTTATATTTATCATTACTATACAATTTATTCCAATGATGTATTTTAGGGTTTGAAAATACCCTGGGATAAATACGAGGAATAATTATACGTTGTCAATCAAATGACGAGTTATCCAAATAATGATGATTTTACCCTTTGAATTTTTGTGTGCATTTAATGTCAATTCAATTAGGAAATTCCAGCTACTTAGTATTAATTGAAAGTGAGCGATCGATTTTAAGACGAAGTTACTGATGTTAGGTCGTTATTGATTTAGGAACCGAATAAGAGAGACGATGGGAGCATACGAGTAAACAAGTGCATTTCAAGGAACACTAGGAAGCTACCCTAAGGAAAGTTAAACTATTCCCTACTTGCATAAGTTAATTGTTTCGCTTATATATGTCTAATTATTTCAGCTTCATACGTATGATCCTGTATTCGTTATATGTGATTGCCATGATTGTACGAGTTAAATGCTTATACATTATTGGATATGCAAGCATGATTAATGTGCTTATTTAAAATGTTCATACATATCATTCGTGTATGACATGCTATGATTATTTGAAACGCTATTGTGAACCATATAAATTATTCAAACTGGAATATTGAACATAGCGAAAGACCGGTGTGCCGAGATCCTACATGGTCAAACCCTGTAGTTTTGACGTATACGGGCACGAGTTTGAGTTAAACTTGAGTTTGTGTCGAGGATAACTTTATGACATATGTATCAAGCAGAAATGCCAAATGAAATGAATTGGTATTCAATTATTCAATTGTTAAGTTACTGTCTTACATGATATTACTTTACGTCGCTAATCATGCACGTATTATGAAAATTTATTGTTCAAACTCATGAATTTTAAATGAACTGTTTATGAATCAAAATTATCATTTTAACCTTTTGACTAGAAGGAACGTTGTTTTAAATTCAAAATATGAATAGTTTATTTGCTGAGGCCTAGCACTCACTTTTTGTGTTTTGTAAACCTTCTAGAGATTAGGGAGTGAGGCGAGTCCTCCAAAGGCAAGGAAAAGTTAGAGTATTACTAGAGCGTTTAGATTTGTCTAACTAGTATGTTTCCAATTATATATGTTGTACGACCTTGTTTCGTACTAGACCCTGTTATTGTAATGAATATTTATTATTCAAATATTAATGCTTCCGCTTTGTGTATTCGTAGTATGTGAGATCCTTGGAAGTTATAACAGGGAGAGCTGTCCAATGTGGCAACTCTATATGTCGATGATTTTATCTGACGACTAGTTTTTCACATGGATTATGAGTGGAAAATTGGGGGCGCCACAAGGGCAAATTAGGCATTTCACATTACACACGTCATGCTAACATCATGTTCGCATTATTGCTTATGTCATGTTTACCTCATGCTTATGTCATTTCTTCCATCCTCGCTTATGTTACCATGCTTATGTCATCTTGATTTCATCATCATTTGTTCCAAAAATTTTATTTTGTCCCATTTACTTTAACTCATAACCATGTAACTGCCAATATCTAAATTGAAATTTTCAAAATAATATCATTCTCTATTTCTTCAAATTAAAATTTTACCTCTTATTTTAAAAATTTTGGGTGTCACAATAATTAAAAATATCTTAAAATATGAAATTGTAAAGCAAAAAAGGTTTTCACATGGAAAATTCCTATTGGAACACGTGGCACAAATGACGAAATTGATTACGTTACATGACATAAAATTCAAGGAAAGAGATTTAAATATCACAAAGAACCGACATAAAAAATATCCAAGGTCAAGAAAAGGCAAAAACCTAATGAAACTCAAACACAAAGAAACAAAAAATAATGCGCTCAAGTTTTTAGGGCATCTCCTAAATTGACTACCAAAATGCTTAGGAGGTGGAAGAAATCAATAGAAAATTATATTGGTATTCTAATTTTAATCACAAGCATACAATCAAATGGTTGGCAAGGAGCATAACACATCAGCTATGCATGTGGCTAAAACTAAATTTAAAAAAACACTTCTAGTGTAAGGAACTGCATGTGTGGATGAATCATTGACCTGGAGAAAGGTCAGTAAAAGTTAATATAATGTAGGAGTAAGAAAATACTTTATTGTCAAAATGATATACAAACACACCTGTTTAAGATGATGGAGGTGGCCAAGGCTCTAGTGATTCCCACCAAAAGCTTATTTGCCTCCAGATATTTTGCAACATTTGTCTCTTCATCTAGGTCTAGTCCTTCTTTAATTTGCTGCACCATAACATTTAATAGTGGATCCATTGCATTAGCCACTTTAAACATATACTCCACTTCCTTGTCTATGGTGTTAATCATCCACATATCTTTCTGTTCGCTTGGGTACTTCATCGCTTTCAGAAAAATGAACGTGACTTTGTTTTCCCCTAGTCTTGGCACCAGTTTACCTTCTCTTGCATCAATCAGAGCCCCTCGTGTTGGTAGAAAAGGTTTTCCCAAGATAATTGGCACCTCAACATCTTCTTACATTTTAAGTACTATAAAGTTAGAAGGAAAAATAAACTTATCCACTTCACCAACATGTTCTCCACTATACCATTCGGATATTTGATTAATCTATCCACTAACTGGAGTGATATAGTGATGTCCTTTATCTCACCAACCTCAAGTTTCATGTAGACTGGATAAGGCATCAGATTTATGCTTGCCCCTAAATCACATAATGCCTTGCTGAACTGAACATCCACAATTTGATAAGGAATGGTGAAATTCCTTAGATAATTTAGTTTAGGTGGCAACTTGTTATGCAAGATTGCAAAACATTCTTCGTTAATCTTTACAGTCTCTCCATCATCTAACTTTATCTTGTTTGCAAGGATGTCCTTCAAAAACTTTGAGTAACTCGGCATCTATGTAAGAATATCAACTAATGGTAAGTTGATGTGAATTTTCTTGAAGGCCTCGACAAAGTTTGAGAATTGAGCAAAATCATTCTTTTTCTTCACCAGTCGCCTCGGATATGGGATTAGAGAAGTATAAAAATTCGGCGATGACTCATTTTTTGCTTGAGAAGATGAGGGTTGTGCTTTTGTTAGATTGACTTCTTTCTCCTTAATCTTTTTTTCTTCTTTCTCCTCGGTCGCTTTTACCTCTTTATCACTTCGTAACATGATGGTATTTGCATTCTCCATTAGCAAAGTACCATATGACCTTTCGGCAATCTGCTGCGCTAGCTACCCAAGTTGCCTTTCAATATTCATAATGGCAGCGTCTTGATGCTTAAACCGCGCATTAGTACTTTTGATGTCTTCTTCCACTGTATGGGCTAGCTAGCTTATCAAATCCTCTAAATACACATTCAGTGGTGCCCATAGAGCTGGTTGATTTTGACCTCCCCACATAAATTAAGATGATTTTGCCATCTTGGATTATAAGTATTGGAATATGGGTTGGTCATGTCAAAGTAGTTTGGATTCCTGCCATAGTTGGAAACAAAATAGTTAGTATTTTCATTAGGTGTAGCGAAATTGTTACTAACCTAGGAATTAACACTCTTATGGTTGCCATCACAAAATTCACAAGAGAATCTCTGGATGTTTGAAATATTGTTCAATTGAGAATTGAACATTTTTTCATTCAATGCTGCTAGGGTTGCAAACTCTCCCATCATATTTCTTTGGTTCAACATGTTTGCTTCTTGACCTAACTTCATGAATTGCATACGCCAAACCTAAACTTGTAAAAAATAAAAAAAAAAATAAAAAAAAAAAAAAAAAAAAAAAAAAAAAAAAAAAAAAAAAAAAACAAAGGCTAGTATAAGTAAAGAATTTTCAATAGTGATAATAATTAAAAAATTAAACAACTCCCCGACAACGGTGGCAAAAACTTGATCGTGATTAACAACTCTTATCACAAACCCATTGGGATGTTAGAAACAAATTTGTCATCAAGTGATAATTCATTTTATTTTCAGATGTAAAATACTATTTTGATTATTTTAAGCAGTGAAGCATTTCATATTTCATGCAAGTAAGTAGTAAAATGATTATATCATGTCAGTTTAATTAATTATTTAATATGAATGAACTCAATACAATAGCTTAATATGTTTGGTTTGTTATACTATGTTATCAGGATGATATGACGTAACGATTATAGTGAATTTTTTTGATAAAATGATATGACATAACGGTTACAATGAATATTTTTCATTTCCTAGCATATTACTCCCTTCGTCCCAAAATAATCGCAACAGATTTTTGATGTTTGTGTGTCACATATTTTAAGGTGCGTGAAAAGTATATGAGAATAATTTATTTTTAATTATTTTTTCTTTTTAATAGATTCATATATTGTATTTTTAGTTATAATTTAAATATTATAAAAATAAATTATTCTAATATATTTTTTGTGCACCTTAAAATTTATGCCATACGACTACTAAATAACCGTTGTGATTATTTTGAAACAGATGGAGTAAAAGTTTAGAAGATAGGATCAGAAGGCAGTTAAGTTGTAGTCCTCTCCTACACTGGTTTGGTTCAAACACTGCTCCCTTCCCTTAAAATGTAACTCAAGTTTAATGGTGCCAAAAAAATATTTACAATAGTGTTAATGGACTACACTCAACGATAATACACACGATAAAAGTAGCCAAAAATTAAAACTACACTAGTGAAAAGGGCATTTTTAGTTGGTAATATGGCTAGCATGGCTTCTTAATAACAAGATATTGATGAGGAAATACTTTTTCCTAACATTTATCCACACTACTAACTTTAATATATGTATGAGTATTTTAGATTTCTCATTTCAAATGTTTTAAGGAGAAGATTTCTAGCTCCTTTCAAACCTTTTAATTTATTAATTCTGATAATATTTTACTTTATACCACCTATGTTTCAAGATATAAGAGCATAATTGGCTTTTGAATGTTGATTTTAAATATTTTTAAATTCAAATTAACATGAATCCTTTTGAGTATCCTCTTGAGTTTTGATTTTTTTTTTTTCCTTTGCAATTAACAATATTTTTCATGTAGTTCAAGAATCTCACAATTGTACTGGCTATAATCAAATAAATTCATGTCATTTTAAATTTAAAAAATATCCAAAATTAACTTTTTAATGTCCGTAATATGCTTATATCTTAAAATGGAGGGAGTTATCTTATTCTCTTTCAAAATGTATTATTTTCTTTTTTGACTTCTTATAGTTATTGTTAGATAAAGAACAATTGTCAAGTTTTAATGCTTCAATAACAATGTTTTTATTAAAATAATTGTAACTACGTAAATAATTATCTGAAAATAGGATCAGACTAATTGTAGGTTCTATTTACCTCGTTTTAGGACTTTTTCGAGATTAACCTTTTTGTGATTTTGAATACTTTGTAGAACGCTACAATTCTCTCAAGCTTCAAGAGGCTAGCGAACCCCCTTACCTATACAAAATCTTAACCAGACTTTAGTTTTACATACAATGTCAATGTAAGCCAAAGTTATTTTGATTTTGGAAAGTTTTAAATTAACATAAATGTGCAAGTAAAATAAATTGTGCAAGAAAAGTACATTATGCGAGAAAAGTAGATGAATTAAACTTCTCCGAAGCACAAAATCAAACCTAATTAATTAACTAGTTCATTAGATTTCAGCAAGCAAAACCCTACTACAAGATTACTTAATATGGGCCAGAATTTTATAGATTAAAAAGGAAATTACATTTATGGAAAAAGTCAATTTTATTAATTTGAATACAAAAATAAATTTTGTTGTTGATTTGGTCCTCCTTAGGATAATTGCCTCTATCTCTATATCTAATCCTCCATCTTTTTAATTGTCAAGCCCATGTTTCTAGCGATCTTAACTGTTTCTACTAATTGTTTCACTTTAATTCAAATTTTATAGAAATTGTGTATCATTTTGACAATAAAGTATTTTCGGCACCTTTGACCCTGTTTAATTAACTTGATTTACCATTATACACAAACAACCCTGCATGATACACAAACACACCTGCATGTTGTTGTTTCTTATTTACAATTCTTAGGTTGCTAGAATTTCTTTATTTTTAGGTTTTATTGGCTGTTTTTATGACATCCCGGTCTCCGTACAACTACTATTCCTCTAGACCGGTTTTCAAAAGTACATTTTCTTAACCAACTTCACTATACAACAATCAATTTTTTTCTTAATAATGCAGCAGAAAATTCAATTAATTTACAAAATAATTATCACAAATGCTACATCCAACAAATCGCTCCACAACTCCATTCGCCTTGGGCTAGACAAATCCCTAGTTTCGCCACTTCCACGGTCTTTTGCTCATTTACCAAGTTAATTAACTGTAAAAATATTTCAACATAGCAAGAATGAACAACTAATGCTCAGCAAGTACATTTTCTTCTTTTTTCTTTTTTATATAAATTCAAAACAAATTCTTTGCAAAACATTTTCTATGGATTCAAAATCATTTCTTGAAAACATGCAGTGCACTTGATCCCTACTTTTCTCATGAAAACATGCAATGCACTTGACCATTCTCGTTTTACGTTTCATTTCTCATTCGTCCATTCTGTTATATAGACTGAACCCTTAGATTATTCATTCGCCCAGTCTGTTCATTGACTGAACCTTGTTCATTCGCCCAGTCTATTCTATAGACTGAGCCCTTAGAGTATTCATTCACCCAGTCTATTCATTGACTGAACCCTTTTTATTCTTATTATTATTTGTTTTTTCCCTAGCATACATAAAACAACTAATTTTCAAAACCTTTACCAAAACTAAATGAAACCTAGTATGCTCATGGAAATATTTCATACATTAATGACATTCAATTCCATTTTATATATTCATGACATTCAATTCCACTTCATACATTCATCATATTCAATTCCACTTCATACATTAATGACATTCAATATCACTTCATACTTTCATGACATTCAATTCCACTTTATACATTCATAACATTCAATTCTATGTACAGAGAAACAATAATCAAACGTAAATGAGGGGTGGAAGATGCACTTGCCTTGCTGCGCTTCCTTTATTGTTCAATTACCTTGGTTAGCTCTTGCACTTCTTCTTTCCCTTAAACTACTTCCTATAATCATAAATAATCTTACGTTAATAACCTTGTTAACTTTCATGGCTATTGGTTTCATTTGATCCCTTTATTCACCTAATGTCATATTTGGAATCCTTAAAGTCCATTAAACTTGTATATGTTCAACTCATACTACAAAACCCTCTCAGCACTTTGACCACTATGACCAAATTCTTTACTTTTAAGGCTTAAAATAGACTCAAGAATCACTAAATTCTGAGTTATAATGAAAAACTTATGATCTTTCAAAGTTTGGTAACATTCTAGAAAATATGCTCTGTTTTGACTTTACAGTAGCAATGTTGGGCATTTTTCAAAACTATTAAATAATTTCAAAATGAGTCATTCCTTTTGGAAAAACACACTATTCTTTCCCAAGTTTAATTATAAAATTTTTCATCAACTTTCACTTTATAAGATATTTTATCCATATTTGTAAAGTTGGTCCAAAAATCACATTTTTTCAGAAATCCGGGATGCCACTATCCATGTTTTCTAACATTTTATAAAAATAGTAAACGATCTTATTTCTTCAAAAAACCTTTTGAAGATATATTCCCAAAAAACATTTCATGTATAACTCATGCGTATATTATTTCATAGAGATTTTTGAACATAGGTTGCTGATTTCAATTTTTCTGTTCCATCAAAAAACTTACAACAGCTACTTCCAACAATTTATTAAAATATCAAATGGAATCCAAATATTGAAAACTTTGGTGGGCATCATATACATATTTAATTACTTCCAATAATAGTTTCATGATCATTTTAAAATCCAATTAATTTTCGTACAATTTATGAATAGTAACTCGTAGTCAGAAATTCCAGATTTTTAAAATACCTAAACTTCCTTTTTGTAATAACCAACTTTAATTTATGAACTAAGCTTTCAATATATGATCTTAACCAACTTAATACAAATCATACACACCTAATTCTAGCCATGGAAATCATAAATTAGGAGAAATTTTATACCTTTCTTGATTTGATTTGCAAGATCTACTCCTTCCTTTGCTCCACTTGCCTCCTAGCCTCAATTTATTCTTAAATTCCCTTCAAATCAGCCTCCAATCCAAGCTCTTAAGCTTCTATCTTGATGATCTCTTGCTTGGTTAGGTGTAAATGTGCAAGAAATACTCTAATCTATGCTTGATTTGCTTGGATTTTGAAATACTCTAATCTATGCTATCTTTCTCTCTCTAGAACTTCTTCTCTTTTCTCTCTTATCTCTTGTTTTGGTGTGTATGAGGCTGCTCCTCTCTTCAATTTTCTGAACTTCCTTATAAAAAAAATAAAAAATCTTGCCTGTGAAATGTTTATTTGGCCCTCAAGATATTTTGGAAGAAACAACAAGAATTTGACACCTCAAGGGTATTTTAGTCATTTTACATCCTTATTTGTAAATTGCCATTTCTTCTCTCAATATTTGGATGAAATAATTCTTAAGCCCTTTCTCTTTTCAAAAATTCGACCATATCCCCTTTTTGGCTTAGTCTTTCACTTTAACCCCTCTTAAGATCCCATAATTTGCCTTAACCCACATTCAAATTACTTTTGGTCCATTTCGTATCGAAAACTTAATTAGATAATTCAACTTGGGCCGGCTACAAAAATATACTTTTACATTACCTTAAAAATTTATTAACTTCGGACACCCCCTTGTGCCTCAAAATCCGGCCATCCCCAAAAGAAGCTTGATCCACTTCTTCAATTTCCTTTTAATCCATACTTAATTTAACTTAGCCCAACTTAACTTTCCTTTGATCCAAGTTCTTCATCCAAGTCCAAAACTGAGTTAATTTAATCATATTTTTACTAAATAACTCTTACTTCTTGGACCATCTTCCTTCCACAATATTTTGACCAAAAAGACTCTTTGGCTCGGTCCATTATCAAACTTAGTTTTAATCTATAATCTAAATTTACTTTAATCCAACTCATTCCTCCATTTACACTTTAACCGATCCATAATTTATTTAAGACTTATTCACCATTCTTGGTTCGTTCCTATCTTAACGGTTGGCTAAATAAAATTACTAAAATAGACCACACATTTGCTTCTCAATCTCAAATTAAGTTCAACACTTTCTTAAGTTCAAGATTAATGGAATTTAATTATACATACTTAGAAAAATTCCTGTATATTTTTGCCATCAATTATAAACAACTTGCTAAACATGCATAAAATTTGTAAGCCAAAGGTACAAGTTATTTGCATGTCCTTCATTTTAAATTTTCGGGGTCTCACAGTTTTATTTCTTTAAAAAAAATTCAAAAAAACAAAAAAGATTAAAACCCCATAAGTTGTCTTGAAAAGTTTTTCATGTCTTTAATCTGAAGTTCTTCTTGGGCTTAGTTGGTTTTGAAAATTATTTGGAACTAGTAGTTTGCATTCATAAATTTATGCTAGCATTATATGAGTCAAATTTTTCATGCTTAACTCCTATGTATCCAAGATAGGACTAGAAAATTATAAAAATCTCTTGCTCTTCTATGTTTGATTTATAAATTGTTTCAAATAACTTTCCGTTAGCTCTAGAAATTGAAACACTTAAGGTGGATTTTTAATGATGGTAAAGTATTTGGATTTCCATGGTGACTCTTGATATTTTTGGTTACTGGAAAAACACTTGACCTCGATGAAAAAAAAATCGATAAAAAAATTAAATAAATCAATAAAAGAGTTGGAAAGAAACTGGAGCAAAATGCCCATCAACTCTATAGGCAAGGCCTATGCGAATAAATGCAAGGAGAAATCAAGTGTTCCTTTGAGATCTTGGTATTCAAGGGGACGATTCATACCTATAGATAAGAGAAATCGTTCATATGGCCGAAAGTCTATGGTATTGCGCTTAAAAGGTAAGTGTCCAACTTGGTGTTTTGATATCTACGAGTTAATACACGTTGCACATGAGCACACATACATTTTTGAATTGAATTATAGGGAGTGGGGAAAATTTATGAGGATTTTGGACTTGTTATGGATACTTGTACTTAAGTTGTGTGGAATTTTGCTTGTATATGATGAAGAGTCAGTTTATTGATTGTGGATTATTAGTGTTAGATAAATTTTCTTCACCAACTAATTTGACATTTCATAATTTTTTGGTGGATTTGAATGTTATGAATCAAGGGAGGTCAAATTTCTTTAAGTTGTTTTTCATGTTTAAGTTTTTCTTGAGGACAAGTAAGAGTTTAAACTTGAGATAATTTGATAAGTGCTTATTTGATATATTATTTTATGTTTATTTCTCTTAATTTATTATTAAATTTGCATGAATTTGGTTTAATATCATTGTTCTGGGCTAACAAATGATCAATCCAATGGATTAGATATGTTTTATTGTTAATAGGCATGTTTTGCAAAGAATTAGGTTTAAAAATGCCTATTTCAGACGAAAATCGAGTTTTGGATGAATCCTAGACGAACAAGGATTATCAGGAATCAAATAAGGAAACAAACCAAGAATCCAGAGAGGCTTATGGTCATCCTTACTACCGTAAGGTGACCGTAAGGTGGCTTACGGCCTGACCTACGTAAGCTGGGTCGTGCAGTTTTTTGCAATTTCTATTGACTTTTGGGGAAAGTTTTGACTTAGGCGGTTTTCATTTTTTCTAGAAGTTTTTTGACACTGACCAAGACGACAAACCTAATTGGAGTCAAATTTTGAAAATTCCTTTAATTTGTAGCTATAAAAGCCCCATTCTAGCTCAGAAAAAAGAAAATTCATACAACATATGATCGAGAGAAAATCATAAGCTCAAGGAAGCAGAGACCGGAGGGTTATCAACAAATAAATCTTTCCGACTTCTTATTGGTTTTTCTATCTTTCTATTGTATTTTGTAGTGTAAATATATTATAATTTTCTTTATGCTAAGACTAGATGTATTATACTCATGATTAATTAGATTTGGTTATTTTTATCATGTGTTTATGTGAATTTATTACGTTGCGAGTTATGTATTATGGTTTTAATGCTTCTAAATAATTAGCTACTATTTAGATGATCTTTTGTCACATAGTTTAAGGACCGAGAGGTGATGACTAATGAGTGCAAATTGATATATAGTCATAAATTAAACTTTGCTAGAGATAGTTTAAGGTGGTTTATGTAGTTTCGGTAGTAATTACACCTTAGGTTAATGAATCCGGCAATTTCAAAGAACTTAATGCTTTTCATATTATTTAAATTTCACATGGAGACTGTGGAGCTGATAATTGAAATATGGATGCTATAACTATTAGTGATATGCCAAAGGATCCAATTATAAATCGTACTCTATTATTATTTGTGGACAAGGTTGTATCGGAAAAATCGACATTCACCTAGCTTAGGTAATTATAACGTCTTGTTAGAGGCCGCTTATAACTTGTGGTTGAAAAGGAGTTTTTGGTCTACTTCTAATGTTATGTAATCCTACAGAGTCGCACATTAAGCGAATTGAGCTTATAATGTATTGGGTCGGACAACTAGGGTTTCCTTGTTCTCTTGTATATCTGATTAAAAAGGGCGGATTATAAAAGGAGGTAGATATATCTTTTTGTACAACCCTAATCACCGCGAGATTGAGAGACTTAAAAAGAAGAAAACCGGAGAATTGTGCTAGCACGCACAAGGCTCGAGCTCAGTTCGTGTATGTGGATACCAATAAAGGCGTGACGATTGACACGTTGATCCAGATGCAACTGTTCTTCTTATCTCCATCGAAGTTCATTCAGGTATAATCGAACTTGTATTTCCGTTTCAATATACGCATGGTTCTTGGGAATCGAATAAATTATTTTTAAATTCTGCATCGACTTTTGATATGAAACCCAACAATAACTAGAGATAGAGTAGCAATCTAAAATTGAAAAATTCTACTGTCACAACAGATAAATTTAATAACTTGCATGATAAACTGATTGGCTTTGATTATGAATGGGTAGGTAAAATCGAAATCTTAGTACTTATTTATCTTATTGTTAAAATCTTAATTTAATTAATTTTGCTTAGAGATTAATTAATTAGCTATTATTAGTATAAAAAGCAAATCTTTTTATTTATTAGATAAGTAAAAGAATTTCTTGACTGATAAATAGTTGAATTTCAGTCCTTGTGGGATCGATAACTCTTTATACTATAATTTAATTGTGTACACTTGCACAACCACGATCAGTTTGCTCAAGTTGTATTGAGCAATGCCCATGATATTGACTAAAATACATTTTGCACCCCAGACTTTTCGCCCGGGAACAGATAGCATCCCAGACTTTAAAAAATTTCATTATGTTACCTATATTTTCAAAAATGTGTCATTTTACACACTTGACCAAATTTTCTAGTCATTTTGCATCCTAAACTTTTCGCGTTGGCACAGATAGCACCCCCATCTCAAAAAGTCTCGAGCGAAAAATGACACGTTCTTGATTGAAAATTTTGGTCAAGTGTGCAAAATGACATATTTTTGAAAGTATTGATAACATAATAAAAAAATTTAAAATCTGAGGTACTATCAATACCTGAGAGAAAAATATGAAGTACAAAATATATTTTACATGTCTAATAATGTACAGCTCATCGATTAAAAACTCGATGGGACTCTTTGGCGCCAAAGAATTGTCGATACACGCTAAAATAAGATAATGACTCGTGTGCTTCTGTCCATCGTTAAATAAAAGCAAACAAAAACATTGCTGTCTTAGAAATTTACTAACCAAAAGAGTTAAAGTTAAATTGATAATCACCCTTTCACTCCAACTAAAAGATCGGAATTCAAATCCTCCTAGCATTATTTAATATTTAAAAGTCAATGAATTTATTTAATGTGCGGGTGTAGATGTGTATATTATATTTTATAAAGATTAATTATAAATGTACAAAACTTTTTTTTTACTAAAGTTGCCCAAAAAATATTGAGCACCTTACTTTGAGAAATCCAACATGTGGCATTGATCACATTACTCATTCAATCGTCACAAGATGCAAGACAGCAGTGAAGGAAATAGAGAGAGATATCTATGATTTGACATGGAAGTAGGAAACAACTATAATCAAAGTGATAATAGTCCACACTAATACAATGACAAAGTCTAGGCTTCATTGATGAAAGAAGCCATTGCCTTAACCAAAGCCACAGCATTCTCACATGTGGGGTTAAACAAATGGAAAACATGGTCCTCCCCCTTGGATTCCACCACCTCAACTTTTCCGCCCCACCCACTCTTCTCCAACACATCTTTGTAATACAAACCCCTATCCTTCAAATAGTCTTTCTCGGCCACAAAAACCACCACTCTCTTGCACCCGAGGCTCGAAAACCTCGGGTCCATAGCCGGGTTCATTAATGGGTCATCCGGCCCGCCAGTCCCCGGATTCGCAAATCTCCACAATTTTTCAGCAAACCCTTTACTAACCTCATTCTCAGCGCCTATCACCTCCTTCCCCAGAAAATATGAGTGCACCAAAGCAATCCCTTCAATATTATCCACACCATCCAAATCACCCGACCCCACCCTGGTGGCCATGTTGTGGGCAATGTTAGCACCTGCACTATCTCCGGCGCAGAAAACACGTCCCAAATCAGCATAGTCGTTCAACCAAGGCTCTTGCCCATTTCCCGCAGCGTGGGAGGCGACCCATTTCACCGCAGTCCATGAATCTTCGTATGCAATCGGAAGCGGATGCTCCGGGGCTCTTCTGTAGTCCACCGAGACAACCACAACATTGGCCTCGGCCGCCAGAGAGTTGAGGTGGTTATGGTAAGCAGGAGAGAAGGCTGTTTCGATCACAAAACCACCTCCGTGAATATAAACTAAGACAGGAAGCTTTTTGTCCGGGTTGACGGTTTTTGGAACGTAAAGTCTAGCGGATACGCCGTTTTCCGGTGCGATATTGACGTCTTTAGATTGAACGCCGGTTATTGGATCAGCGGACGCAGGGACAATTTCAGTACCGCTAATTCGCTCTATTTTTCCATCTTTGTATACTCGTATTAGGGGAAAGAGATCATGGAGTAGTTCAGGAGTAGAGTCCATTGCTAGCTGATGAAGCAAGAAGAAAAGTCTTACTGGATATAAATAAATTGAGTGTGTTTCATTTCCTCTCCCTTACAGAATAAATATAAATAAATTGATTACGTTATTATCAAGAAAACTTTAATGGCTGAGGCTTCTCCATTTTGTCAAGGCTGGGCCCACATGAACAATTTACTTTGAAAACTCCGTCATGACCATTTTCCTTGGAACGTTACCTCATGACAATTATTTTTTAATTTTTTTATTTCCGAGTCCCGTGACAAATTTTCTTTGAACGTTCCCTAATGACTATTTGGCCACGTGTACGCTCATAAAAGAAAAAAAAAAAGGACGAAAAATAACTAAATCATTATAAAGGTGGGGTTGAAATTTGAGTAGTTGCCAATACAAATTTTGTTAGTTGCCACCCAATGATGGGATAACTCCCGGAATCAAGCTCCTGTCCTTTTTTTTATTTTCTTGGCATTTCAGTATTTTTTTTTTATTATTTTGGCCATTAGTTATTGTTTTAAACATTTATTAAATAATGATAATAATTTAACATAGGAGACGGACATGGAGAAAATAAGTATCGAGTGAAACGTATCTGAACTCTTGGTTTCTAATGATAACTAATTACTAAAATTAATCTAATTGCAAACGTGCACGTAACGTAACGCGAAACACGTGTCATACAAACAACGGAGTAGAAAGAAAACAATTCCATGGGATATGTTTGTGCCATACATAGTTGTTGAAATGTGAAGAAAGATTTAAAAAATAGTCCAAATCCAAACAATTCCTTGGCCTGATTCCCCATAATCAGCTGACTGCATCATATAATTTCCCTCTACTTAAATTCTAACTGGTAATCTATTCTAGAAAAGTTATTAGACAAAAAAATCAAGAAATACGTCCCTCGGAAGGAAATAACATACTGTAATATGTATTCTCCCATATGGTTGTGCCAGCAAAAACCCCTTTTTTTTTTTTTTTTTTTTGCAGAATGCATAGAGGAGTATGCTGGCCCTAGTCCCATGACGTTCATCTAAGATCTTAGAAAAGAGGGAAAAATAGAATTATAGGAAGATATGAAAATATTAAACCAAAGAAATTGGAAATAAAGTTGAAGCATGAGATGTGGGTAGGTTTTTTTTAAAAATATTCTAAGATTTGGTACTTTAATTAAGTTTGAATTCTATTATTGTAATATGATTGATCTCTAACGAGTCGGTAATTACTAATTATTAAGATAGTCATAATTATTTATTAGTTTAATTTTGAGAATGGGCTTACACTTCAATATTGGTAAATGTGTAAGATAAAAAAAAAAATAAAAATTCATGAGCTGATTTGTTATTATTTCTCATATTTGGGGTACTTCGCGAAGGCATTCTTGCCCGAACCTAAGAAGATAAAAAAAATGGATTCAAAATAATTATTTATCTATTTATTGGTTGGTCATTGGTCGGCTGCTAAATTTGACCTTAAGAATCTAACAAATCATCTTCATCCATCAACAAGATTCTAGGGCTATACATCAAACAAAAAGGCACACAAATTTTTTTTAGTAGCCACACATGGCTCATTCTTGAAAAGCAGGACCACCTTCTTTTTAGTAGCCGCACATGGCTTATTCGTTGAAAAGCAGGAACAACCACCCCCTCCTCTTTCCCCATCTGATAAAAAAAAATTAAAAAAAAAAAAAAAAAAAACATACACACACACACACCCCAAAATCGATTTAGAAATTTTAAAAAAATGGAAACATGGAGGGGATAATTACATCTGCATTTGATGAATGTTTGTTTGTCTGCATCAAAACTACATGTAATTATTTATCAAGTTAAATAATAAAATTTTTAAAATTAATTATAAAAAATATATAAATGATAATTAAAAGCGGGTAGGCGGACCACGGGCTGGGTTCATTTGGGCGGTCAAAATAGGATTAGGCCAAAAAAAATCTAATTTTTGATCCAAAACATAAGTTCAAAGCTCACTCATTTAACAAGAGAGTCGTGGGCCTAAACCAACTTTTGCCAAATCTACATATTAGGTTGCTCGACCTCATAACCGACGTCAATCATTAGTCTAGATTTGTTAGTCCATTGTATCTTAAATTCTCTCATTATGGCTTCTATATTCTCAAGAGTCTAGGCATTGACCTCATTGTCACCAATTTTCTCGAACTCGAAAATTGGGTTTGACGAAGATGGAGATCGATAACAAAGTGGCTTGAATATTTTCCTTAATTCTAACAACCTAAACATTCACATGAATCCAATAATCCATCACACAACCATAAACAACAATTATTGTTTGAAGATTTATTAACAAAACCGAAAAGGAATTTTCATCATCTTTTTTTTTTTTTTTTGAAAAAACATTATTTCGTTGGGAATGAGTTACAGTGAAAATCCAAAATTGCCATCTATGATTCTTGCAGAAAATTGAATATATAGTGTCCCATGAACATTCTTATATATTCATAATGCAAGTGAAAGTTGACGAGAAAAAGTTCTCCAGGATTTAAGTCTCACAATGTAATCTCACCATATAATAAGGACTTCATGCATCATTGATGTGTAAGATCTTCCTCTATAACTGATAAAGCCAATGAAATCAAGAGTTCGCGGAAAACATTGTCTTGCTACCCTCGAATTTTAATGAAGAGTTAGATTGTCGAACCATTACAACAGATCGGGCAAAAATCAGATTAGGCCCACAGTCGCCCAACCCACGTAATGAGTGGTGTACGAACCCAATTTCAATATTTTATAAAATTTATCTTAAACAGTATGGTGTTGGTAGAAATAAAATAAATTATATGGTCTGAAATGTAAATATTTTTCTAGCAAAATGTCAACGTTGACTTCAGTGAATATTCATTTCCATATGATGCGTCGCATACCCGACAAAGTATTGGTGGACCCCACAACAAATTATTTGTGAAACCCATAACAGATAACGTGTGGACCCCATAAAAAAATTGTCGGACAATTATTGAGTGGCCATAAGTCTCAAATAGTCAATATTTACTAACCCATCATTTTTTACTCTACTATTACCCCGACAATAATTACAAGAATAATATGAGTAATAGTTAAGATATACTTTTGTTTGTTGATAAATAATTTGCTATGATCAGTACTAATAGTATTAAATATTTTCTTAGTGTTGGAATCAATTATTAACTAAATAATTGTAGTGCCAATAATAATTAGTGCATGACACTAGATATAAGAAGGTAAATGATCGAGTTATAACATAGTTGTTAGATAAGAAATAATTTAAAGAGTAAGTAGAAGAATTATTAATTTTACTATATTAGATATCTATGAATGGTTAAATGAATTACTGGAAGTAAAGTTTGGAAGATGTTTGATCCGGATTCAGTGCAAGTGTACACCAATCAAATTATAATATAAAAAGTTATCGATTCCACGAAAAATTGTAATTTATTAATTATATACCACTTAGATAATTCTTCACTTATATAACCAACTAGTAAATATTGGAGTTTTATATAATTAACCTATTAAACTAATTACTAAACAAATCTAAATTAGAATTTTAAATAAAATAAGAAAGAATGCTAAAATTTTGATTTCACCTACCCATTCATAATCAAACCAATTGGTTTATCATGCAAGTTATGGAATTTATTCTTTTGTGATAGTAGAATTTTCCTTATTTAGTTGCTACTCTATCTCTAGTTATAGCACCACTACTTCAATTATTAACCCCACAATCTCCACGCAAAATTTAAATAATATGAAGAGCATTAAGTTTTATAAAAATTCCCGGATTCACTAACCATACCTACCTATCTTAGATATAGTTACTACCGAAACTACACAAACAACCTAGACTATCTCTAGGTAAATTTAATTTGTAGTTATGTTTCACACGAGTTCTCACTAGTCTTCTCCTCTCGGTACTTGAACTATGTGACAAAATTCATCTAAACATTGAGCAGTTATGTAGAAGCATTAATAACATGAAACATAACTTGCAACATAATAAATTCACATAAAAAGCATGATAAAACGGTAGATCTAATTAATCATGGACATGATCCATCTAACCTTAGCACAAAGAAATTTAGAACATAATTACATTAAAGAAAATAGAATAGTTTAGAATAATAAAACTCATAAAGTTACTCGAATGAAAAACCTTCGTCTCGTGGGAAAGCCTCCACCGAGTACCGTCTACAAATACTGCTACTAAACTACTAGCTATGAATTATAAAAATTGATAAATAAATTGTCTAGAGGTCTATGTTATTTATAGGACAAGATACACAATCTGAATTTGTGTAAAATTCGTGCATGAACGGTCTAGATCGGATCTCTATTGCATAATCAGAATAAGAATATGAAAATTCATGCCAACAACTTTTTCCTAGTTTGATTATGATTTTCCCTTGTCCATTCCAAGCCCAATTTGCACTAAATAGTCTCAAAAACCTACAAAATAAAGTCCAAACAAAGAGTAATAATCTAAACTAAAAATATAACAATTATTTCATGTTTGATTGGGATTTTTAAGTAAATAATGATAAATCAAGAGCAAAAGATATTAAAATATTAATTACTAAAAATATTTTATCAAATTTTTCCAAACTTAAACTCTTGCTTGTCCTCAAGCAAATTAATCAATAAATATACCTAAGGGAAATTCAACCTCTTGATTTACAATTGTCAAACCAAACGAATTAATTAATTTGGTAAAGAAAATAATCAAAAACTAACAATTCATAAGTTATAAATCAACACCAAATCATGCACATGCAAAACTCCACATAATTTGAACTATAAATATTCATAACAAGTCTCATATCTCTTAAAACTCCCCTACTCTCTACAAGTTGTTATACAAGTGTTCGCGTGCTCATATGTAGAAAGTATTAACTCATAGATATTTAAAATATCTTAGTTGGACTTTTATCTTTAAGTTTTGTATCATAGACCTCCAACCAATGGACAGTTTCTTTTACCCATCAGCATGGATCATCTCCTCGAATATCAAGATCTCAAAGGAGCACTTGATTTTTTCTCGCATTTGTTTTCATAGGCTTTACCTATAGAGTTGATGGGCATTTTGCTCATGTTTCTTTCCAACTCTTTTATTTATTTATTTATTTATTTTCTAAATTTTGGAATTTTTGAAATAGTTATTTTATTTTATTTTTTTCCGAAGTCAAGTGTTTCTCTAGTAACCAAAAATATTCAAAAGTCATCATGGAAGTCTAAGTACTTTATCTTCATTTAACAATCTTTCTAAAATATTTTAATATCTAAGAGTTAACGTGGAGTGATTTGAAACAACTTATATCGCAATAATAGGATAGCAAGGGATTTCTAAAGTCTCTAGGCCTATTATGGATATACAATGATTTAAATATGCAAAATCCGACACATACAATCCTAAACATCAATTCATCAAAAACAAACCACTAGTTCTAAACAATTTTTAAAACCAATTAAATTACTTCATTTTTTTTTTTGAATTTTATGATTTGTTTTCAAATAAAAGAAACAAAAACAGCTAATAAAACCTAAAAACAAAGAAACTCTAGCAACCTAAGAATAATAAATAAGAAACAACAACATACAAATCATCCCATCTCCTAAGCTTAAATTATACATTGTCCCCAATGTATAGCAAATATATCACATAATGGGAGAAAGTGAATAAACACACCTAGTTAAAAAGATGGAGGTGGCCAAGGCTCTAATGATTCCCATCAAAGCTTAGTTGCGTCCAAATATTTTGCAACATTAGCTCGTCATCCAGGCCTAGTCCTTCTTTAATTTGATGCACCATAGCATTCAATAGTGAATCCATTGCATTAGTCAATTAAAACATATACTCTACTTCATTGTCTATGATGTTAATCATCCACATATCTTTCTACTCACTTGGGTACTTTATCGCCTTTAAGACATTGAATGTGACTTTGTCTTCACCCAGTTGTAGCACCAATTTGCCTTTTTGTACATCAATCAGAGCCCCTTCTGTTGCTAGGAAAGGTCTTCCCGAGATAATTGGCACCTCAACTTTTTCTTCCATTTTAAATATTACAAAGTTGGCAGGAAAAACAAATGTATCCCCCACCATTAACACGTTCTCCACTATACCCTCGGATATTTGATTGATCTATCAACTAACTGGAGTGATACAGTGGTGTCCTTTATCTCACCTATCCCAAGTTTCATGGAGACTGGATAAGGCATCAAATTTATGCTTGCTCTTAGATCAAATAATGCCTTGCTAAACTGTACATCCACAATTTGATAGGGAATGGTGAAACTCCATGGATCCTTTAGTTTTAGTGGAAACTTCTTCTGCAAGATAGCCGAACATTCTTCGTTCAGCTTCACAGTCTTTCCATCATTTAACTATCTCTTGTTTTCAAGGATGTCCTTCAAAAACTTTGTGTAACTCAGCATCTGTCTAAGAATGTCAACTAATAGTAGGTTGATGTGAAGTTTCTTGAAGGCTTCGACAAACTTCGAGAACTGAGCATAATCATTCTTTTTCTTCACTAGTCTCCCCGAATATGGAGTTAGTGAAGTATAAGAATTCGGGTACGACTCCTTTTCTACCTGAGAGGATACGGGTTGTGCTTTTATCGGCTGGACTTCTTCCTCCTCAATCTTCTCTTCTTCTTTATCTTCTTTCTCTTTCACCTCTTTACCACTTTGTAACATGATGTCATTTGTATTCTCCATCAACAAAAAACTATATGACCTTTCGACAATCTACTGCGCTAGCTGCCCAACTTGCCTTTCAATATTCCTAATGGTGATGTCTTGATGTTGAAGCCACACATTAGTGCTCTTGATGTCTTCTTCCATTGTATGGGCTAGCTGGCTTATCAAATCCTCTAAATGCGCAGTCGGGCTCTTTATCAATGATGCCCATGGAGCTAGTTGATTGTGACCTCTCCACTGTAAATGAGGATGATTTTTCCATTATGTATATCAGCTGGCTCCTTTAGGGACACTTTTGGGCACCTACGGGGACCCTTTCGGGCTCCCTTTTTTGACCACCAATTTGAGGTACTCGGACCAATAGATGAATACCACATTACCTTTCGGGATCCATTTGGACCCCACCTTTTCGGATCCTTTTAGACCCCTCCCTGACATACATTTAGATGTCAGACGATTAGACAGGAACTTTTTCTTTCTTTTCCTTTTCTCTCTATTCTCTCTCTCTCTCTCTCTCTCCCCTTCTTTTATCAATTATGGGCAGCTTGTCTCTAATTTTTATGGCAGATTTATGGGTTGATTGATCTCCTAGCTCAGCTAGGAGGTGAAGTTAATGATGAATTATGAATAGGGGGCCAAGTTAGAGTTTAATTTTCACCTATAAATAGAGGGGAAACCCACTGAAATTCCATCCTCAAAACTCAGTTTATTTCTCCAAAATTTTCAACCAAAAACCTTAAGAAAGCTTAACTCTAAGTTGTTGTTGGTAGATCTAAAGATCGAGCATGCAAGGTTTTGCCTTCCTTTAATTTTCATAGAGCCTTGGTGTTCAAATGAGAATTTAGGGAATCCAAGACTATTGGGCTCGATCTAATGGGTTGAGCTTTCAAATTGTGAATCTAGGTCGTGAGGCTTCCATATGAATAAAGTTTTGGATTAAAATAACAAATTTTAGATTTTTTCTTTGGTTGAATTCGATTGAGCAAAGACAAATCTTGAATAAAAGTTTTGATTTTTGTAAACATATAATTTTTTTATTTATTTAAAGGTTCCATATTTTGTAAATGTTGCAATAGTATTTTGTCTAAACAATGAATCCAATGATGTGTTTTAGGGTTGACATCATCTCGAGATAAATACGAGGAAAAATTATAAAGAGTATAACAAAGAATGAGTCATCAAAGTAATAACGATTTTGTCTTTTGAGTCATTTTTGTGTGCGTCAAATCGTTTTCAAAAACTAGGGGAATCCCAATATACATATGACTTTATTTTAGAAAAGAGAGATGTTCAAGATAGATTACTGACTAGAGGTCACAAATTTTTATATGAGCTCGCATACACGAGAACCGAAAGAGACTCTAGGAATGTTAAACACATGTCATGGAATATTTAGAAAGTTTCTGTTAAGGTAAGTTCATTAACTCACTCTTACATTAAGTTATTGTTTCATTCATACATGCCTATGTTGAGTTGCCATGATTGTATAAGTTTCAATTTACTAATACATTGAATTGTTTAAAAGTATAAATCTTGTACTTGTTAATTGAAACTTTTGGTATGCATCTCTACCATATATAATATGTCATGTTGTTAAAGCATTTATCATTATCACATGATTAAATTGAGATCGAGTATTGAACATAGTTAAAGACCAGTATATTGGGACTGATAAGTGTTTATTTGATATATTATTTTATGTTTATTTCTCATGATTTATAATTAAATTTGCATGAATTTGGCCTTATTATCCTTATTCTGGACTAACAAATGATCAATCCAAGAGATTAGATATATTTTATTGTTATTGGGTTTGTTTTGTAGAGAATTAGGCCCATTTCAGACGAAATCGAGTTTTAGACGAATCTCGGATGGATAAGGATTGTCAGAAATCAAACCAGGAAGCAAACCAAGAATCTAGAGAGGTTTATGGCCATCTTTATAGCCGTAAGGTGGCATGTAAGGTAGCTTACAGCTGTGGGAAAATTTGTAAGCTGACCCGTATGATTTGTCACGATTTTTGTTGACTTTTTCAAAAGGTTTTGACTTACGCAATTTTGGGCTTTTCCAAGGTTTTTTGAGACGGACCAGGACGACAAACCTAATTAGAGTCAACTTGTGAGAATTAAAATGATTGAAAAGCTATATAAACCCCCTCCTAACTTAGTCTTTGGGAGAATTTATACATAAGACAATCGCGAGAAGATCTAGAGCTCAAGGAGGCGGAGACCGAAAGGCTGTCAACGAAGTATTCCTGCTGACTTCTTAATAGGTTTTTTTTTTTTTTTTTTTTTTTTATCTTTTCCATTGTTTTCTGTAATTTAATTATATTCTAAATACTCTTGTACTGAGATTAGATTGATTATACCCATGAGTAATTAAAGTTATCATTTTTATCATACTTTTTATGAGTTTATGTGTTGCGAGTTATGTATTATGGATTTACTATTTCTAAATAATTAGTTACTATTTAGATGATCTTTTGTCACATAGTTTAAGGACCGAGAGGTGGTGACTAGTGAGTGTAAATTAATACATAACCGTAAATTAAACTTTGTTAGAGATAGTTCAAGGTTGTTTATGCAGTTTCGGTAGTAATTATACCTAGGGTTAATGAATCTGAAAATTTCCAAAGAACTTAATTCTTTGCAATTTATTTAAATTTCACACGGAGACTGTGAAACTGATAATTGAATTAGAGATACTATAACTAGAGATAGAGTAACAATCTAAAATTAAAAATTTTTATTATCACAACAGATAAATTCTATAACTTGCATGATGAATTGATTAACTTTGATTATGAATGAGTAGGTGAAATCGAAGTCTTAGTACTTCTTTCTCTTATTGTTAAAATCCTATTTTAATTAATTTTGCTTAGTGATTAGTTAATTAGCTATTATTAGTATAAAAATCCAACCTTTATTAATTTGTTAGATAGGATAAAGAATTTTCTTCATTGGTATATAGTTGATAAATTTAGTCCTCGTGGGATTGATAACTCTTTATACTATAATTTGATGTGTACAATTGCAAAACCACGATCAACTTTACATAGTAAACTCCTTTAGTCATGACGTATATGTGCACTAGAATTTGGGGTTAGACTTGACTTAGTGCCGAGACTAACTTCATGACTTTATGTTGATAATTGATATTCAATACTCAAATGTTAAATTGTTAATGGCATGACATTATATTAAACTCGTAAGATCATCATGCATTAATTTATGTAATTCATATTAAGCTTGTGAATTCAAAGTAAATTTTTATGATTCAAAACCCTAGCGTTTTATTTTTTTTATTGGAAGTTTTCATTTTAAATGAAATTAGAGTAATGACTTGTTGAGCAATCGAGTGCTTATTCTTGCAATGTTTTCAAACTTTTAGCTTATGAGCGTGGGGATATTTCCAAAGGCAAGAAAAAAGATGGAATATTAGATAATGTGTTAGATTGTAGTATAATGTTTTAGATTTTTCTAACTCCGAACGTGTTTAATATATAATATTTATATTAGACTATTTTATTAAACCAATGAGATCATGTGTAAGTATAACAGGGAGAGTTGCCCAATTATTGGCAACTCGTAGCAGTGAAGTTAGAGATGTGTTTTGACATACCATTTTCCTTGATGATCAGGTGTTGAGAAAATTGGGGCTATCACAGCTGGTATTAGGGCTATGAGTTAGTGAAAATCCATAAAGCCAAGTGTTAGGAAAAACTCTAATTAGCTTAAGAGCGACTTACATAAAATTTTGAATGATAAAAGTTGTAATGACCTTAATAAACAATTCCTATGCATTTAGGACTTAATGAATTGAAATTTAAAAGTTAGAGCTAACACCAATTGTAAATTTATAGATATGTTATATTCCTGAGATTGTAGCACTTAGCCCACTCCCAACTTTTGAAATCCCAGAGAAAGACCTAAACTTAGAGACTGATGTAAATGATAAAGAGCATATGGACCTGGGAGCTTTAGAATAGACGAGGATGGTAAGGAGTATATGGTACTTGAGGGTTATGATGATGATGTTGAAGTGATAACAGAGTTGATATCTTACTTTGATCTTGATACATCTGATGATAAAAACGAGGTTAAACCACTTACATTTACCTTTAAACTTATAACTGTTTCCCAAAATTATAGCTAGCCTAAACGTTAAAACCTTTTATAGATGCTAGGATGACCCAATGGATGGCTTAGCCCTGAGGATAGTGAGGATGAAATCTTACTCGACACAACCCCAGTAGATGACCCGGAGGACGTACCAGAGGAAGAGCTCGAGGGGGAGCTGGTTCCAAAATACGATGAGCCAGTGGAGGGGGCTGAGGAGGTTGAGATGATGCCAGCTCAGTTGTGAGCCAACATGACTTTTGTCTAGAGTCTCGGGGAGCGATTACGAGACATTGAGGGTGACCTTCACGGGAGAGAGCGTGACATGTTGTATGAGAGGAACCGCACAAACCGATGGGAGCATGTAGCCCTTCGCACTGCGACAAACTACCGAGAATTGTTTGACACCGTGACTAAGTGTATGAACCAATTCCGATCCAGTGAGGGTTTCAGTTTGCCGAGGGGATAGATAGAACATGTGGTTGCTCATATTGATCATGAGTTTGATATTGCTCGAGCTACCGAGCAGAGCTCTTTGTCTTAGGCTAAGGAGGCCTAAGCCTGATGATTATGTGTGTATCTGATGTAATAAACAATTAGGATAGTACATATTTTTCCCATACCAACAATGTCCACCTATGTATTGTATTCCTAAATCCTCACTTTAATAAAATAACTCTTCTTCTTGTTGTTGTTTAATTAATTTCCTTTATATATATGTATATATATATATATATTGGTGTAACTGCCTACCTTCAAAAGATACGACGAGCCAACGAAGGCACAAGAATTGGCCAAAGAGATCGAGAAGGTGTTCAAGATTTGTTAGGTTGCCGATATTCAAAAGAAGTGTTTGCATCATACTTATTGAAAAGGGCAACTAACTTTTGGTGGGAGGCCGAGGAGAGCAAAGAAAGAAAAGTGATAGTGGAAGAAGGACATAGCGTCATAGGGGGATCCAAGTGGGCAGGCAAGGCAAGAGGGGTGAAAAGAGCCGGAAGAGCATAAATGGATAGGATTATTTATTGGGAACGATTCAAGGAATTATTCTTCATTAAATATTTGCTTACAAGCATGTCAGATATGATGGAGATCAAATTTCTGAATTTAAAATAGGGGAATATGATGGTAGCAGAATATGTTGCCAAATTTAACGAGTTAGTGCGTTTTGCACCACATTAAATAGATACGGAAAGGAGAAGGGCTAAAAGATTTGAGCAGAGTTTAAAACCCTGGCTCTACAACATAGTTGCAATATTAGAGATTGACAACTTTAAAAAATTAATGGAGAATGCGACAATCGCTAAGAGAAGTGGGGTCTCCAAATGTTTTTCCCCTTTTGCCATTCTCCTCCTTCATGAGATGGACCACATCTATACATATATGTCGATCGAATCATCCCAATTGAAAGCCAAAGACAACAATAACCTTATAAATTCCTCCAATAAATCGACTTTCTTGAGTTCTTCTATGAACCCATTTGTCCTAACCGCCATTAGACAGAGAAAGATGGATGCTTTCCCTTAATTAACATAAAAGTTTCAATATTTCATCTCAATAAATAATTGGAAGAGAATATATTTGAGAAATGAGTAATTAATTTTCTATATAAACTGTTGTTCACATGTGCTTGGAAACAATGGAGATAAATAGACAATTAGTGGTGACGGAATTGCAGAGCATCAACAAAAGTGATGCGCAGGTGGAATGTGGAAAGGATCGATCAGTAAAAAATATTTCATTCCCGAGAGACCGAGGAATTCCATCCAAAGAGAATTGGAATGAAATATCTCTCTTTTATTTGGTCAAACGACAATAAAATTATCTATAATTTTTGTGGATGTTGAGTGCGAGTCTACGTATATTTTTATTCTTGTTCAACCCTGGCACGATGCAAGAAAGAAGTGAAGGACACAGAGAGACACCCATGATTTGACATGGAGGTAGAAAACAAATATTCCCTCTATTTCTCTAAAACACAATTAAAATACATAATATTTTTAAAAAGAGAAAAATTTTAATTTATAAAAAAATTAAATATTTTTATAAAATTCTTTAACTTTAAATATAAATCACGTACTTTTATTTAAATATGTATCAAAATTATTTATTTTAAAATAATTGAAAAAGTATTTAATCTCATTCTTTTTTGCCACAAAAGAAGTACAATTACGATCAAAGTGATAATAGTCAAAATTAATACAATTACAGAATCTAGGTCTCATTAAAGAAAGAAGCCACCGCCTTGACCAAAGCCACTGCATTTTCACTTGTGGGGTTGGACAAGTGGAAAACATGGTCCTCCCCCTTGGTCTCCACAACCTCCACTTTTCCGCTCCACCCACTCTTTTCTAGCACCTCTTTGTAATACAAATCCCTATCCTTCACAAAATCTTTCTCCGCCACGAAAACCACTACTCTCTTGCACCCGAGGCTTGAAAGCCTCGGGTCCATAGCCGGGTTCATTAACGGATCATCCAACCCGTCAGTCCCAGGATTTGCAAATCTCCACAATTTTTCACCGTATCCTCTCCTACCCTCGTCCTCGGCACCTATTGCCTCCTTCCCCAGAAAATACGGATGCACCAAAACAATCCCTTCAATATTATTCATACCATTCAAATCACCCGACCCGACCCGGGTGGCCATGTTGTGGGTCATGTTACCTCCTGCACTATCTCCAGCAAAGAACATACGTCCGAAATCAGCATACTCGTTTAACCACGGGTCCTGCCCATTTCCCGCAGCGTGGGACGCGACCCATTTCACCGCAGCCCATGAATCTTCATACGCAATCGGAAGCGGATGCTCCGGGGCTCTTCTGTAATCCACTGAGACTGCGACCACATTGGCTTCGGCCACCAGAGAGTTGAGGTGGTTATGGTAAGCAGGAGAGAAGGCAGTTTCGATCACAAAACCGCCTCCATGAAAGTAAACTAGGAGGGGAAGTTTTTTATCCGGGTTGACTGATTTTGGAACGTAAAGTCTAGCGGATACGCCATTTTCCGGTGCGATGTTGACGTCTTTGGATTGAACGCCGGTTGTTGGATCAACGGATGCAGGGACAATTTCGGTACCGTCAATTCGCTCTATTTTTCCATCTTTGTATACTCGTATTAGGGGAAAGAGATCATGGAGTATTTCAGAAGTAGAGTCCATGGCTAGATGATGAAGAAAGTAAAAAGAAAATTCTCACCGGAAATGGTATTGAGTGAGTTTACAAGTTGGGCTACAAATATTAGGATGCATTCAAGCCATTTGCGTGGTCTTTTTATAAGAGGACGACTCCTAACAAATGTAACTCTAATGACCATTTACTATTACTAGTCTCAAAGACTGAGTTGTTAAAAAAATGTAATGACCATGACTCTAATGACCATTTACTATTACTAGTCTCAAAGACTGAGTTGTTAAAAACTAAAAATGAAAAATTGAAAAATAAATAATTAAATAATTACACCGGTTTCGTTTTTAGGATAATAATAATAAAATTTGAAAAAGTTGGTGAGAGAAACACAAATAAAAACAATTTTCTTTTTCATTTTGAATTTATATGAATGATAATCATGAGATGAGAAAAAATAAGAGGTATGAGTTTCATTAAAATGTAGTTATTTAAGATTCTCTTCTTTTGTAATATATACTATTTTTGTCCTGAAAAAAAGTCACAAATTTTTTAATAATTTTCACCACAAATTTTAAAATATTCTAAAAAGTTATATATACATTTTATATTTAATATAGTTTTAATATAACAAAAACTAAAACATATAAAAATAATATATATATATATTTAAAATTGTCAAAAAAACTTGTAACTTTCTTTTAAAGGCAGAAATAATATATAAATACATAGAAAATATATTATGTAAAGATACTTTTAAAAATGTCAAAGAAAATTGTGTTTTTTTTACGGACATAGAGAATATATAAATATTAATAAATTAATTTTGTTATTATCAAATAATTTAATTTTCCGGCTGAGGCTTCTCCATGTTGTCAAGGGTGGGCCCTCATGACCATTTTACTTTGAAAGTTCCATCATGACCATTTTACTTCGAAAGTTCCTTCATGACCATTTTTATCTAAGATGAGGTACTTTAACCAAGTTTGAGTCGGTAATGACCAAATATTTAGACTAGGTCATGAACCGGGTCAAGCACGGGCTTCCAATTTGGTTGTTTAAATTTATACGATTTTTATTAAGGTAAAAAATTAAGTTAAGTTTTCTTCCGTTTATATCGGTGTAAAATATCATTTTAACATCAATAACTAGTTGTATTTTTAGTGGGCTTTTTGGAGCTAAAATATAGCTTGGTAATTGCACACTTGACCCAATCATCATAATCCAAATCCACTTTCCCAAATATTATCATATATGTTGTGTCAAATCTAATTTAACATATGAGACAGCAAATTTGGATTCAACCATTATATGAAATAACATATTTCATTATGCATAATAGAAACACATGATTCATATCTACATAACTAATTTTGGTTACTTATTCTTCTAGTATTATCAGTGATGGAAATCTTCTCAAATTAGGGTTAGAGTTTTTACCTTTGCCCTAATCAGGATAACGTTGCATAGCACGTGACAACTCATACGATTGACAACTCTCAAAACTTGGCGATTTGTCTCGCCCAAAAAAGGACCGAGCCCGACTCTCGGCCCTCGGAAGGAGCTGTCACCCATCTCTGTCTAACTGACCAATGCCGCTAAGGACTTTCAAACTATGCACCTTAGGCGCAGGCTTTCCCAGCTAGTAAGCTCAATTCATCCCATCGATTGGGCCTGACACAACTTGCCAAATCTTTAACTTTGGAACGGAGGTAGTACATTTTTTCTATTTACCATAAAAGTACCAGGGGTTATTTGTTTCCTTTCTGGAGGCCAAATAATTTTTTTAATCTTTTTTTCTTCTTTTTTTTTTGGGTGGACATTTAGCCATTTTTGTACAAAATTTTTCTTCAACTCAACATTTAGTTCCACAACTCAGTGGGGGCTAAAAGAATTTTTCACGTGACTCATCGAGTCAACTGGAGTTTTAAATACATATAACAAGTAAGGCAATTATATTGTTAAATACAACTATCTATTAATCTTTCACACTATTTCTTGGTTGCTTAAATATCCTATTTCTTTATCTATTTTATAACATACTCCCTCCATTCAAAAATTAAAGATATATTGATGGCTTTTTTAAATGGGTGTTACATTACATTTTATATAAAAGACAAATGTTTCTAAAACACATCTTTCCTAGAGATAGTGTAAAATTTCATTTATACATGCTAAAATATTAAATATCACAGTGTTTTATTATATTAAAATAAAAATATATCTGTAATTTTGAAACATACCAAAAAAAAATCTTTAACTTTGGAATGGAGGTAGTATAATTTTTTCTATTAAACATTAGAGAGGAGAACGAGAAAACATACCCCTCTTGTTGCCCGTATTTCAGGTGAGCTCACTCTTGCCGACGTGTATGTAAGAACCCAATATTTTAACTTTATAAATATGATATTTTGAGATACTAAATAAAATTATTGGTTTCTGACAAAAAGAATGTCAACGTTAAAGTTAGGCAATATTATTCACGTGCGGAACACCGCAAAGTATTTGTGGACCCCAC
>JAUMHB010085714.1:0-11636 GCA_032359685.1 Pittosporum tobira
CTGATTGTTTCGTCCAAATTCAAATTCAAGAGGTAAAATAGCACATTATTTCTTCATCTTCTGTTAATTTTGTTGCAGCTTTTAAATGTTATATCTTCAAGTAATTGCGATTTTAACCCACCTTTGGTTACAATCAAGCTAAAGCTGATAACTTTATATCCAATTGATGTGGGTTTTGAGAAAGTAGATTGATTATCCAGTTGAAATTCTTCAGTTGAAGGTGTTGATGAAACTGAAAGGGTCCCTTTTCTAGTGTCAGATTCATTCAATCTGCGCCTTTCAACCCTAATTCTGCAGCCACCAGAGCCTTTTAACTCTTGAAATGCACTGGAAAGCAACTCCATTGGAGGTTACCCTCACCCCACGGCTACCTCCTACAGTTAATGTATAAGACAATAACACCAAATGCTACATAAATAATAAGTTACTACTACTATTATGCAGAATTTTTAAACTGCAATAAATGTAGCCTTCCTTATTACCAAAAATAAGAGTTGGTTCTAATCCAAATTTATGGAATCAAACTCCCCTCTATACTCATTTTCTTTGTACCCTTCGTACTTTAAATCTCAACCCTTTATTGTAATATTAACCATTCATCAAATAATGGTTGTGATCTAATAGATAGATATTAGGGAGTTGAGATTGAAAATATGGAGAATATAGAGGAAATTAGTATGGACTGGGAACTTGACTCAAATTTATGGTCATCTTTGCCTCCCAAGATCATCATATTATGGATCAGGATTCACATTGGTAAAGGTTGCATTTATACAAATCAAATGAAGAAAATACCCAACTGAAGTAACTCGTAAAACCCAAAATAACTTTATTTATATAATAGGTAAATAAATCCATTAACAGCGCCAAAAGGGTCGAACCCAAAATGCACGCGAAGTATACGTAATGAAGATCCAAATAATTGTTCCCACATACATAAATAGGTTACTGTGTACGTATCAAAGTCCCATCAGACTCTCAAACCCGGTTAAAATGGCTTGACATACTTCATATTTATGGATAACCAATTTGTCCGAACTAATCACTACAAGAACATCCACACCCCTACTGAAAAGTTGTTCATACCTAGTTAATTGCCCCCTAAGTGGAAATTTTCTTGCAGAAGTCATGCTAATACATCCCATAAAAATCAAAATACCAGAAAGCATCCAACAAAATTGTAAATTAACCAGTGTTCTTGCCCTCAAGTCCAACTCATGTGACCGCTCCAATCATGGAATCACCCAACTTTACAATGCATCCACGTGGGACAAACTCGGGACCCACAACATGAATTCTATGTTCATCAGCCAATAATGTTGTCTCATTAGTAGGCTCAACTCATTTGGTGGCCTCAAAAGCCTAGAACAATGTGGTCTCATTAGGCCTTCCAGTTTGCACTGAACGGTCCTCTGCAAAGTTCATTGCTTCCAGTTTCCATGAGGAGCATTGATTTCCACCTGCAATGTGGCGGAACATTTTCAGAATTGCTACGATAATAAATGGGCTTTTACTCTTGTTGAAGTTGCAGTGGGCTTTGCTCTCCTTCGAATTGAAGCAGCAGAGGAATTTGAGTGAACAATTCAAGAAAATCTCTGGCATTCCCTTTATCATACTGTATGTTTTATATATTTGGTGTAGAATTCAACTGTTTTGGTATTGATATGACAGAATAATGAAATTGGTTTCTATTAGAAACTGCACTGTGACAAAAAAATAATACTAACATCATCGTATATATCCAAATACCCCAAAGAATACCGTATAAAGCACCATAAAACAAGAATTTCACAAACTCTTCCTTCTGATATTTTATTCTAGAATACTTCGTATTTGTATCTTTTTAGAGAATGCCTAGGGGTAAAGGTGGTAATTCTCCCCTTGTATTATGATCTTCTTATTAAATAAAAAAAAAAAAAACTCTTCTAATAATTTCTTTTTAAAATTAAATTAAAAATTGATCAAAAACTTAGTGATAAACAGGACCTATATCCAATCTGAAATATATAATCTCCTCTAAAGAAAAGGGCAGACCAAATTTTCCTCCGTTATCCCAAATGGTTCCACAATCTTGTTGCATCGGACCAGCTCCATTGAAAAATGATAATTTCAGAACAAGACAAACATTGGCGGAAAGTGAAATTCATATTCGTTGATTTTTCCTATTTCCATTTTCCACCAAACAGTTACTGCTATTATTGTCACTATAAGGCAACTGCCAAACATATCAATAAGTCAGAGCAAAAACGTCCTTTTCTCGTGAATTATTGCTTCACGCATTACTCCATCCATTATAAAATTAGATACTTATAACTTTTAATAAATAAATTCGTAAATTTTAAAATTTAAATTTAGAGAGAATTTTATTTTTTTTAATTCATGTCAAAGTTAATATAGTAAATTACATAAAATATTAATACGTACAAACTTTAAAATTCAAAAATTTAAGAAATTTATATCATAATTTAAATACCAGAATTTCACAAATCTAATTTGATTGAACTCAAAATTCTCTCTAATTTTGAAACAATTGGAGTATTATTCAATAAATAATTAAAAGACTTAATATAAGGAAAAGGTGATCTATAGTTGAACGGATGGCATTCTACATTCAGCTCCAAGATTTCTTCACCCTTTGTGCCCTTCTTTTTGCTGCTATTTGTCTATGGAGGATCATCAGTCCCCATACGAGAAGCAACAACCGCGAATCCAAGCCACCAGAACCTACTGGGGCATGGCCTGTTATCGGTCACCTCCATTTTCTAGGAGCAAAAAAGGTATTACACCATACCCTTGGAGCCATGGCTGATAAAGACGGACCTATATTCTGTTTACAACTGGGGATTCACAAAACCCTTGTCATCAGTAGCTGGGAAGTTGCAAAAGAATGTTTTACAACCCACGACAAAGTTTTTGCTACCCGTCCCAGATCTACGGCCATAAAGGTTATGGGCTATGACCATACTATCCCTGGATGGCTGCCATACGGGCCCTATTGGCGTGATATACGTAAGCTAATAATAATCGAGCTTCTATCCAACTATCGACTTGATATGCTGAAGAATGTTCGGGAATCAGAGGTTACTTATTTCATAAAGGAGTTGTATCAGCAGTGGACAAACAATGGAGGTGCGGGCAAAGTTGAGGTGGAAATGAAAGAGAGGTTCGGAGATTTGGCTACGAACATAGTGGTGAGGATGGTGGCAGGAAAGCGTTGCTTTGGGACTGGCATGGCGCCTGATGAGGAGTACAGGAGGTTCCAAAATGCCATGGGAGATTTTGCGCATCTGGTGGGAATTTTTATGGTTTCTGATGCAGTTCCTTTACTCGGTTGGATCGATGCGTTGAAGGGATATAAGGGTAAGATGGAGACGACAGCCAAGGAGATTGATCACGTACTGGGAAGCTGGTTGAAGGAGCATAAACAGAAAAGGGAAAGTCTAAGCATCAACGAATCGGAGAAAGACTTCATTCATGTTATGCTGTCTGCCATGGATGCTGGCCAGTCTGCTAAGCATGACACCGATTCTGCCATTAAGGGCACTTGCTTGGTAAGTCCCTTTTTATTCAAATAAAATAATCATTGAAATTATCAATGATTCATTATGTAAATAATTAAGTACTGTCTTACTTCTACTTTCAGAACTATAATAGCAGTAGGCTGACCTGCATAGGGCCAAGGTGGCTGCTCTTGCCCTCACTGATATTTTGCAAAGATTAGCTGCAAAGAAATAAATTTGAATTAGAATAATAATGAAATCAGAAAATTTTAAAAGTTTAGGGATATATTAATATTTATTATCAAAGATAGAATAAACATTTATATTTTTCAAAATAAAATTTGATATAAATATCATCAACTTGAAGGTGCAGAAAAGCTTAACAAAATAAAAAGAAAGCAGTACTTTATTATTTGTAAGTTTGATTGCAGGGTCTTATCTTAGGTGGCCAAGACACTACAACGATTACACTTACATGGGCGCTCTCTTTGCTCCTAAACAACCGCCAAGTCCTAAGGAGAGCCCAAGATGAGCTAGACATTCAAGTAGGAAGAGATCGCCAAGTTAACGAATCAGATGTGAAGAATCTAACTTATTTACAAGCCATTGTTAAGGAAACGTTACGATTATACCCAGCTGCACCACTATCAGTACAACACGAAGCAATGGAAGATGCCACCGTAGCAGGCTTCCACATTCCAGCTGGCACTCGGCTACTGGTTAACCTCTGGAAGTTGCACCGTGACCCGAGCATTTGGTCCAACCCGCTACAGTTCCAACCCGATAGGTTCCTCCAGAAGCATGTTGACGTGGATATTAGGGGTCAGGATTTTGAACTGATACCGTTTGGATCAGGAAGACGGTCATGCCCTGGGATCACTTTTGCAGTCCAGATCTTGCACTTGACACTGGCTCAGTTGATTCATGGGTTTGAATTGGGAACCGTGTCGGACTCACCGGTTGATATGACTGAAAGTGCAGGATTAACTAACCCAAAAGCAACTCCATTGGAGGTTACCCTCACCCCACGGCTACCTCCTACAGTCTATGTATAAAAGTATCACCAACAAATGCTGTATGTATAAGTTACTACCCTGTATTATGCAGAAGTTTAAGCAGCAATAAATATTATTACCAATACAACGAGATGTTATTAAACACTCTTATGTGATAGTGTAAGGATCATAATTCTTGCTAGAAATAGTTATCATACAATATCTTTGTGCATCTAGTGTTAAAATGCATCTCAAAGCCGCTAATGACTGACACACAACATACCTTGTGGAAGAGCTTTCTGTGAGGCATTACTGCACCGGTGCCCACAGAAACATCCATACATCCACAGTAAAGTTGGTAATTCCCACTTGACCAGTGCTTAGCGCGGAAATGTAGTCCTGAAACATACGTGTATTAATAACAATCCATGCAGACTTTTATTTCTTCTAGATAAATAAAGTTCTATTCACAGAACATAAGCCGACTTATTATCAAAAGTTACATCATCTTGGGTTGATTTAGAGCACCATATTATGAATCAAGATTCATATTAGAATAGTTTGCATTTCATACAGAACAAAAGCAAAAGAGAAACTAACTTCAACATCTCAAGAGTAGGATATAAACTAGTGACATTTCTAATATAAGAACATAAGTCACTAACAGCGCGCGCACACAAAAAAAAAAAGCCTAACAGAGCCGAAGGGACGAACCCAAAGTATACATAAAGATTATCCAAAATAGAAGAACTACAAAAAGAGAGGACAATGAGTCCTTCCAAAAATAAAAGGAACAAAACTAAAGGGCTAGCGAAAAGCAGGCTGCCAATCTCTATGAACGTCAATAATTCCACAATCTTCTTGCATGGTACCAGTTTCATTAATAGAAAAATAGTTTTAACACAGGACTATATTTGAAAGAAAGAAAGAAGGAAAATGATTAATATTAATTGACTAAAAGTGTTTTTAAAATGCACGGAACCCTGACGGCCTGACCATTGGTAGCATTGTGAAATTAATGTATGCTGACTTTTCTTATGTCGATTTTCTTTCTAAATGAGGCTACCTTCTCTTGTCCTGGACGTTTAGAGAAAGAAAGCCATATGCTGACTTTTCTTATCTCCATTTTCTTTCTAAATGAGGCTATCTTTTCTTATCCTTGACTTTGCGGGAAAGAAAGCCTAAGTTCTTTAGTATTAGTAGGCTACCAAGATTTAAGAGGACAAAAACGACATCATAACTACAGCTATTATTTTCACTACAATACAAAGTGGAATGCTGATAACGTAGGAATAACTCAGAGGGAAATCTGTCCTGTTCTGGTGAGCACGTCTTTCTCTAAATAATTATGCATTCACTGTATACTTTCTACGTGTATGGTTTGTATCCATTTATTGTTTCAGTGCTATTGTTATATTAATGGTTTTAATGTACTTACTGAACAATTAATTAGAAAGCTTAACATGGCATTCTACATTCAGCCGCAAGACATAGTCACACCGTGTGGCCTTTTTGCTGTCATTTGTCTATGGAGGATCATCAGTCCCCATGGCAGAAGCAAAAAACATGACTCCAGCCCACCAGAACCTTCTGGGGCATGGCCTATTATCGGTCACCTCCATCTTCTAGGGGCAGAAAAGGTATTGCACCATACCCTTGGATCCATGGCCGATAAATACGGACCTATCTTCTCTTTACAACTAGGGACTCACAGAACCCTAGTGATCAGTAGCTGGGAAGTTGCAAAAGAATGTTTTACAACCCATGACAAAGTCTTCGCTACCCGTCCCAAATCTATAGCAATAACGATCATGGGCTATGACCATACCATCCCTGTGTTTCTGCCTTATGGGCCCTACTGGCGTGATAATGGAGCTTCTATCCACCTATCGACTTGATATGCTCAAGAACGTTCGGGAATCAGAGGTTAATTTTTTTGTAAAGGAGCTGTATGAACAATGGATGAGCAACGGTGGTGCAGGAAAAATTGCGGTGGAAATGAAAGAGAGGTTTGGTGACCTGGTGATGAACATAGTGGCGAGGATGGTGGCAGGAAAACGATATTGTGGGACCAGTGTGGGTCCTGATGAGGAGTCGAGGCGGTGCCAAAAGGTCATGGGAGATATCCTGCATCTGGTGGGACTGTCTATGGTTTCTGATGCAGTTCCTTTACTTGGTTGGATAGATGCATTGAGGGGATACAAGGGTAAAATGAAGAAGACAGCCAAGGAGATTGATCATATACTTGGGTGTTGGCTTAAAGAACACCAAGAGAAAAGAAGAAGTCTAAGCATCGAAGAAACGGAGCAAGACTTTATCCATGTTATGCTGTCTGCCATGGATGCTGGCCAGTTTGCCGAGCATGACACTGATACTTCCATAAAAGCCACTTGCTTGGTAAGTCTTTATGATTCCAAGAATATATATATATATATATATATATATATATAAACTCTTTAACTAAAACTTCTGCTTTCGCTGCTATAATAACCATGGGCGGACCTACATAGGGCCAAGTGAAGATAATTATTTTATGAAGAATCAGTTCAAAACCATTTAGAATAGGATGAAATAAGAAAGATTTAAAATCTTTAGGGCTATGTTTTAATAGTTACAAAGTTTGAATAAACAATACTATGTAATAGTCAAAAAGTTATATAGAATTTGGTAAACATATCAAGGCTATGTTTTAATAGTTACAAAATTTGAATAGACAATACTATATAATAGTCAAAAAGTTAGATAGAATTTGGCAAACATATCAAACTGAAAACAGAGGTTGTGTGGTTAATCCAACCCACTTGACCATTAATTCAGGAGCTCTAGAGGTTTGATTGCAGGGTCTTATCTTAGGTGGCCAGGACACAACAATGGTCACGCTTACATGGGCACTGTCTTTGATACTAAACAACCGCCCCGTGCTAAGTAAAGCCCAAGATGAGCTGGACATCCATGTAGGAAGAGATCGCCAAGTGGACGAATCAGATGTGAAGAATCTAACTTATTTACAAGCTATTGTCAAGGAAACATTACGGCTATACCCAGCTGGACCACTATCAGTACCACACGAAGCAATGAAAGATGCCACCGTGGCAGGTTTCCACATTCCAGCAGGCACCCGGTTACTGGTCAACCTCTGGAAGTTGCACCGTGACCCAAGCATTTGGTCCGAGCCGTTGGAGTTCCGACCCAATAGGTTCCTCCAGAAACATGTTGATGTGGATATTAGGGGTCAGGACTTTGAACTGATACCGTTTGGATCAGGAAGAAGGTCATGCCCCGGGATCACGTTTGCAGTCCAGATCTTGCACTTGACACTGGCTCGGTTGATTCATGGGTTTGAATTAGGTACTCTATTGGACTCACCGGTTGATATGACCGAAAGTGCAGGACTAACTAACCCAAAAGCAACTCCATTGGAAGTTACCCTCTCCCCACGGCTACCTCCTACACTCTATGTATAAGACAATATCACCAATGTTACATGTATAATAAGTCACGACGACAATTGCGCAGATTTTTAAGCTGCAATAAATGTAGCCTTTCATATTACCAAAATTGTAAGTGTTGGTTCTAGTCCAAATTTATGATCATCTTTCACTCAAATTTAGGATCATCTTTGACTTCCAAGATCATCATATTACAGATCAGGAGTCATATGAGTAAAGTTTGCATTTATACAAATCAAAAGCAAAAAATACCTCAACTCAAGCAACTCATAAGACCCAAAATAACTTTATTTATATAGTAGGTAAATAAATCCATCAACAGTGCCAAAAGGGTCGAACCCATAGTACACGCCTAGCATACATAACGAAAATCCAAATAACTTTGCCACATACATAAATAAGTTACTACATATTAAAATCCTATCACTTTCAAACCCTGTAAAAATGACTCCACATACTGCATATTTATAGATGAGCTTACTTGCCAGAACTAATCGCTACAGAAACATCCACACCCCTACCGAAAATTTGCTCATACCCAGTTGACTGGCCCCCGGTTGGAAATTTTCTTGCAAAAGTCAAGCTAATACACTGGCTCGGTTGATTCATGGGTTTGAATTAGGTACTCTATTGGACTCACCGGTTGATATGACCGAAAGTGCAGGACTAACTAACCCAAAAGCAACTCCATTGGAAGTTACCCTCTCCCCACGGCTACCTCCTACACTCTATGTATAAGACAATATCACCAATGTTACATGTATAATAAGTCACGACGACAATTGCGCAGATTTTTAAGCTGCAATAAATGTAGCCTTTCATATTACCAAAATTGTAAGTGTTGGTTCTAGTCCAAATTTATGATCATCTTTCACTCAAATTTAGGATCATCTTTGACTTCCAAGATCATCATATTACAGATCAGGAGTCATATGAGTAAAGTTTGCATTTATACAAATCAAAAGCAAAAAATACCTCAACTCAAGCAACTCATAAGACCCAAAATAACTTTATTTATATAGTAGGTAAATAAATCCATCAACAGTGCCAAAAGGGTCGAACCCATAGTACACGCCTAGCATACATAACGAAAATCCAAATAACTTTGCCACATACATAAATAAGTTACTACATATTAAAATCCTATCACTTTCAAACCCTGTAAAAATGACTCCACATACTGCATATTTATAGATGAGCTTACTTGCCAGAACTAATCGCTACAGAAACATCCACACCCCTACCGAAAATTTGCTCATACCCAGTTGACTGGCCCCCGGTTGGAAATTTTCTTGCAAAAGTCAAGCTAATACATCCCATAAAAATTAAAATACCAGAAAGCATCCAACTAAATTGCAAATTGGCCAGTGCTCTTGCCCTCAAATCCGCATCATGTGTCTCACATGTGACCGCCCCAATCATGGAATCACCCAACTTCACAACGCATCCACGTGGGACAAACTCTGGGACCCACAACATGAATGCCATGTTCATCAGCCAACAACCTTGAAAAATAACAGAAATTGAAAGAACGATTGCCGAGTGAAAACTGGCTGGAAAACTAGTAGCAGATAAAGCCGCCAAAAGAGACCCAATGACTATGAGTTGCAAGAGCCAATGGTAATGGCCTTCTAAGCCAGCGTGATCCGCAGAATGATAATGAAGTAAGAAAAGCTCTTGACCGAAAACGGAGGTAGCAAGGATCCCAGAAACCCCTGATAGGAACTCGGATGATTGAGTCAACTCGGCAAAAAGGGTAAAACATGCAAATATGGCTACATGGAGGAACATGGCTGCATGCTCAAAGTTGTCAAGTTTGAAAGAGAGGCTCATGACAGGGAAATCTAGGACCTGCATGAATATGGCAAAGATGGAGAAAGACAAGAGAAGAATGAGTTCCAAGTGTTTCAGATTTAAAATAGGACTCTGCAAAGGATGCCAAAACCTTGACATAAAATTAACAGAGCCTTTGAGATGGTAGGCTTTGATTGTGTTGATAATGTGCCATATCCCAAGGAGCGCGAGGGCCAAGCCAGGTACTATATGTCCCATAAATGTGCCCATTAGTAATATTTCTGTTTCGAAAGTCACAGGCCTCCTATGTCTTCATTGCAACCTGAGTGTAATGCTTAAATACGTAAAATTTGCTAGCTAAACTCGTATTGGGAAACCAATATGGTTATCTAATCAAACGTTTGGTGCAAGGTGCATGTGTTTCCACAAACTAGCAATCAATAAAAGTAACTTTCTGCATACCACCTTTAATCACATTTTGAGGAAAATAGAAACATGACAAATTAGAGTGGCCTCAATGACATGATAAGGGGAAAATATAATACTCCTGGCCAGTTAATATCCATGTAGAGGTGAAAGTGAAAAATACATTGGATACTTAAATTCATTCCTCCATGTTTGCAAGTTACATGAACCTAGTTATTATTCATTGAATTAATTAGGTTCATTGTAGTGCGAATTAATAGGATTGGAATGTGGTATGCCAAGGGTCTTAGGCATTCACTATGAAATTCTCTCTTGAAAGGATACACACATATACATATATATTTGGTTCTTGTTATTTTACGATCTTGTAGGAATTCGAAAGAAATCAATCCGGATATGAGGAAGTACCTCAAATCAATTTCATACCAATGATTCAACAATATTACAGGTTAGAATTATGGTATAATTTATATGATTTAATACCTAAAGTCTAAAAAATACAAGTGATCAGATCTTTGCTATTTTGGTTGTATGTTGCACTGCTATCTAATTTAAACTTAATTAGATACCATAATTCTCATTCATATGTGGTGTATCATACTACTTGAAAGGGAAAAACTCCTACGTATTATTTGGAGATAAAGAGGAACGGACGGAGCACTAAAGATCATATTTGGATTAATTTTCGAGCTATGACGCATGGATATCTTTTGTAGATTGATTGCTTTTATGATTGACATGTTTTAAATTTACATTTTGCAAAATCCCATCGGATATGTGAATTGTGAAATTTAAAATATATTTATTTTTATATGTGCATATATTATACAATTTGCAAAATTCATATCGGGTAATGCGAATTGTATAATTTGTTATTTATACATATAATTTTGTGCAAAATCTTCAACGGCTAATGCGTAATTTTTTTTTCTTTAGTTAATGATATTCATTAATTCCCATTGGGTACATGAATTTCCTTATATAAGATATTTTCGTTTGTGTGTTTTTATAGTGATATTTATTAATCTCCATCGGGTACGTGAATTTCATTATGCGAGATACTTTATTTTATGTATTTTTATAGTGATATTCATTAATCCCCATCGAGTACATAAATTTCATTATATGAGATACTTTATTTTATGTGTTTTTATAGTGATATTTATTAATCCCCATCGGATACGTGAATTTCATTATATGAGATTTTTATTTTATATATTTTATTATAATATTCATTATTCCCCATTAGATAAATAAATTATACATGATCGTTTTCATTTGAATGTCATTATTGATTTTTTCTGTGTGGTGAATTTTATTTGTCCGATATCCTATACTCAAAGTCTTCGATAAAATAAATTACATTTATTGGTGGTAACGAGTTGACATGCTCCTAGGATTTTTATGGATATAAGGACATGATTTATGTTGATGCAACATTTACTAAACCCACATTGGATAAAAGTGATAAT
>JAUMHB010085769.1:1520-11633 GCA_032359685.1 Pittosporum tobira
TTTACCAAATAGACACTAAGAAAATTGTAACTTATCAAAAAGAAATAAGAAACGAGAATTGTTTGGCTCCACATAAATATACAAAAGTAGTAATTGATTTTGATATGTTGCGAGCAGCATTCTTAGTAGCATAGAGGGCTCGAGCTATATTTATCTCTTCAAGGGTAGGCGTCGTTTTAAACAAGTCAATCTACAAAATTTAGTTTAGTAATCAGTTTTACCTCTTTACCTTGTAAAGTGATACCTTTCGTAGCAGACTGATGGTGATACCTTTTTCGCTTGTTGTTCATTCCTAGATCTAGAGGCCAGAGGCCAAACTTGCCTGTTGTGGACATAGTCCTTTACTTTCTCCTTTGCATGTGGATTTTAGTTGTACTTATGCTCTTCTATTTCTTTTCAACCTATAAGATCGAGGCAGAGATTGCTATAGAATATGACTTTTTGTGTACCAGCATATCCTGTTATTTATTATTGTCTGTGCAGCTTCTCTTTGTCCGACATCTATCCATTAACTACAATTGGGAAAGGACCCGATCAGTTGAACATATTGCTGATTTGGAACAACCCAGTATGTAAGTTTTCAATAAATTTATTCTTTCTTACTCTATTAAATAGTGACATTTGTCACAATTATTTAAAAGTATGCCGTTGTTGGTCACATATTACAAAGCTATGTTTATGGCAATCCGTACACTTCAAGTATTATGATGATTCTCATTCTTCTTCTTGTGATAATAACAATAATAACATCTTTGTAAGGTATAAAACAATAATCTTTTATACTTTATTATTGGCGTGATATCTCATTAATTGTACCAAAGTTCAGTACCAATCCATGGTAGAGAAAAGATTGCAATTATGGAGTGTTATTTTTGTTGCACTTTCTTCTGGTTCCTCAATCATCATCCTCTTTGTGAAGACATTATATGATTATATTAAATATAGACACCGGACTAAATGAACATTATATATTTCTTTTTATCTTTCTGTTGCAGAAATGGAATTGATTTCGAGGGTAGGGAAAATTTTCTTCTATCTTGGATATTGAAAGATCATTTAATTTGGATATCTATTTTTAAATTTTGGAACTTGAGCAAATTCTACATAGCTTTGCTATCCTTAAATTAATTGAAGCACTTGGTTAAGATGATAAATACCATATCAACTTTATGGTCGTTATGCAGATCAGATGCTTACGATGTGGTAGAAGAAATTAATGGCATTGATGAAAATTGTGATGATCGGAAAAGCTCAACCTTCTTACAAGATGACGAGGATAATGATGACATTATTACGTGCTGCGATTACAAGTTGGTTACCATATTTAGAGGGTGGTTCTCGTATCGCAGATTATCTTCAACATCAGAGGACAATGTTGAGCAGAAGAGTTTTTCTAATTCTTCAAAATTCTCAATTGGTTTATTTGGCAGTTTTAGAAATGTGATGAGGGGTTATAGTAATGAATATAATCCTCACATAGAGATTTGGAAAGCAGAGTAAGGTTAGCAACTTTAAACTACTGGGAAGAAGTTGTATCATATTCCAGACCTTTTGGGGGCACACAATGAGATTAGTTGGCCTAATATCTGCCGCATGTTTAATTACCAGCTTTTGGTTTATTTGGACTTAAAAACATTCGTGAATCTTATTCATTTTATGGGTAGTTTTATCCAAACACAATTTGTATAAGTCACACACACACACTGTTTGGACTCCAAATGCTCCATTTTAGCCTTTTTTTTTTTATTGGACCATATCAAACTCATCACATCAAACGTCCAATAAATTGCATAAACAAATCAAATTCTAGACCATTCTGTAAACACACTATATTCAAATTTATTACTTCAAATGTCTAATAAATCGCATAAACAAACTAATCCTAAACCTATCATACTTGTCATTAGTGTTCTAAAAATTGATACGGGGAGCTAGACGATAGAAAGATGATCTATCTGTTCCTAATCGGATAATCGAGTATAAATTGAAATTAATCAATTTGAGATGTTATATTAATTTAGGGTTAGAAGACCGTTTAAAATTTAGTCTCAAAATTAGACAAATTTTTTTAGAAGAATACTTTTTACATTCACATATACATCAATTATCTAAATAGTTTGATTTTGATATGATTTGAACTTTTCATTAGTAAAAATTTTATTTAGGAAACCAACTTTCATTTCAAAATTTTGATACCCGAAAACAATACAAGCCCCTCCCCTTGTTTGATTTTTTATTTATTTATCCCCACCACACCATTTCGTGTGGCACAGAATAAGATAGCCTTGCTTGTGGGCAATCCCCCTTCTCGTCACTCGCGCACAAACAGAGTCCATCACTGATAACCCACTCCAATCATCACTCAAACTTGCAGACCAAAACTCCACAGTGCGATCGCCATGGCCAACATGATAATGACATCCTCTTCCAAAACCCTAATCACCTCTTACTCCCTCCCCCAATTCCCAAAACTCCCCAAACTGTCCCTTCCCCAAACCCCCAAACTCCCTAACCCCAAATTCCTTTCTCAATCCTCTACCGCCGCCATGCTTGCCACCTCCCTCTCCTCTCCACCCCCACTCCTCGCCGAAGAAATTGAGAAGGCCCAACTCTTCAATTTCGATCTAACCCTCCCCATCATGATGGTCCAATTCTTGGTCCTCATGTTCGCCCTCGACAAGCTATACTATTCTCCATTGGGAAAATTCATGGACGAGAGAGACGTGGCCATCAAGGAGAAGCTGAGCAGCGTCAAGGACACATCGGGGGAGGTGAAGCAGCTAGAGGAGCAGGCAGCGGCGGTCATGAGGGCCGCCAGGGCGGAGATATCGGCGGCGCTTAATCAGATGAAGAAGGAGACGGCGGCGGAAGTGGAGGCGAAGCTGGCCGAGGGGAGGAAGAAAGTGGAGGCGGAGTTGCAGGAGGCGTTGGAGAATTTGGAGAAGCAAAAGGAAGAGACCATTAAGTCGCTCGACTCTCAGATAGCTGCTCTTAGTGATGAAATTGTCAAGAAGGTCCTTCCTGCCTAATTATTCTTATTATTGTTATTTTCTTTGGAGGAAAGTAGAATAAATTATACACTATTTGTTTATAATTACTTGAATTTTTATTGTGGTTTTCTTTGAATTGAACCGTTGTAATGAAAAAAGATGTAATTGTGACCGGAAATGGGAACTAGAATTTGGGACTAGGATAAAAGAAGGCAGAGTATGGGATTAAGAAAAGAAAGAATTGGGATTTAAGAAAACAGATGAAATTAGGATAGGGACACACATAATGTGCTCAGGTTTTTGATTGATAGTAGAGTAATTTTTTTTTTGATCCCCTTAAGTATATTTAATGTTTTAAATTGCACCACATATTTTTATTTGTGTCAAACCATACTTTTTAACTATTATTTTTGTGTTATTTTGCACCATCCGAACAAAAATCCGTATAATCCCCTAATACCATCTAACATGTGCTTCACACGTTGATTTTACTACGGGTAAAATAGGAACCATGTGTAAAGCACATGTCAGACGACGTCAAGATTGGATGGATTTTTGTTCGAACGGTCTGGTTTTGAAACAAAAAATAATAGCTAAGATGTGTGGTTTGACACAAATGAAAATGTATGATGCAATTTGAAACATTAAATATACTTAGGGGGCTCCAAATAAATTTTACTCTTGATAATAATTGATGTAGAGGACACCTTGAGAAAGTGCACGTTATACTACTCTAATACTGTCTAAAGCAGACATGGCTTGTTTCAGATCTCTATTACCATTTGCAGAATTTGAGTAAGAAATTTAGAATTGTCATAATATATGAGCTTCCAAAAGGGTAAAGCTTTTCTCCAAAAAGAAGGATAAAAATGTGTACATCATTCATGCCTTCTCAATTTGAAGGGATGAAAGAGTTTATTGTTGACTTTAGAGAGAGATCATTTAGACAAATGATAAAAGATGTAAAAAGAGAGGAGATCTCCATATCTTGGCTTGAAAATAGGACCTTTATTTTCCTCTTGGTAGCCTATGAGACAAGATCAGTAAAATAAACTATTGCAAGAGATCCAATCTTGAAGGAAAGAACAGGAAAACGACTATTTCTGTTGTTTGTAAATTTTATTCAGGTAAAAACAAAAGAAGATGCAAGAAAAGTTAGTTTTTCTGGCAAATTTGCTTAGTAAAATTGACAAGATTTGTCGAGGAAATAAAAGTCTTTTTTTTTTTGACACAACCAGAAGATGAAAACATTTTGGTTAAAAACAAAAAAAGGACTAAACCATTATCAATACACTGTTTAGTACTCACAAATATTTTCTTCAGATATATAAAATCATCTAAAATGAAATGTGTATTCAGATATAAACACAATAGAAGGAATGAAATTCTTTTGCTAAAGTGGAGGTTTTATATTAGCTAAAATACACTTTTAAACCTAATAAATTTTCGAGTTTTAGAACGTGAACATTGATCTTTTTTCTTTAGCAACTTGAACCCGAAAGTCTAAATTTTGTTAGACCTTAAGCCTTCCAGTCACATTTTTGGTCGGAATCTCTACACCTGTGTTGGATTTATTGATGTTTGAGGGGCAAATCAATCATTTAAGGATAAAATTATCATTTCTCTACCATATCGTATATTGTTTGATCAATTTGGATACTCTCTAGGTATCAAAAGTGTCATTTAAAACAGAGTTTCCAACAAAAATATGATCGGAATGTTTAAATTTTAATGGAAATTAGACTTCTAGATTCATGTTGATAAAGAAAAAAGATTAAGATTTACCTTCTAAAACTCGAAAACCTACTAAGTTTAAAGTGTATTTTAGCATTTTATATTTTGCCACAACTTGGTTAGCAACGACTCTTTTAAGAAAAAACTGCATTTAGTAAATTTAATTAAAAAATTACTTGGTTTTTTGAACTTCAAAGAAAAACGCTTATAAATCCTGGCTAGAAGCCTAGGAGATCGAGCCGTCGAGCACTGATTTCGCCTAGAATGTTTTTCTAGAACGGTAGGCTTATTATGTGCTTGAATAATCTTTTAGAGCCATATATTGAGAAAATAAAAGTTATATAAAGATGTAAATATGTTTTCAGTAAGGATGGACATCAGACGAAGATAAATAATGACTTACGGTGCAGTGAGGCACGTCATGTTGGTTGATTTAATAATGTTATCAAGGAATTCTTTCTCATATTGAATGACAGTGTTAACAGCAACCTGCAATGCAGTTAGATTATAATCAAAGTAGCAAACCAATAAGCACACAATGACAAACACAAGTCATTATAATGATACTTTTAAGTTAATTAAAAAAAATGAAATTACAAATAAAGAGAAAACATGGTTCAGAACTATGAGGTTGAACCAAAAAAAATGCAGGGACAATACCTTATTTTCCCACTCAAATTCCGCCCACATAGTTCTAAACGCAGCCTCACTGCACACTGCAGGAGTGATGTAATCCATGTGTCAATGTGGATGTGATATGAGAAACCCTATCCTTTGATTTGACTTCCTCCGCTTCACGGACCTGCTTATCGGAAAGCATCTTAACAAAACTTTCACGGCAAGATTCCAACCAGATCTTCCTGATCACATTCCCATTATTGCATAACAACCTTATACAAAGCACAATCCTCTCGTACGAATCATTGTCAATCGGGTGCGGGAGATACGAAGATTCTCCTAGTCGTAGCATGGAGACAATTATCAATAACGCTTGGTTCGATGCTTTGTTGACTTCGTGCTTTGACTGTTGGACCTCTTCGAGTCGCAAAATAAGTTTAGTTAATGTGCAGGCAACAACTGCCCCAAGGAAAAAATCACCGGCAAGAAGAAGGGACCTTAAATTTCCAGAACTCAAAGATCCTTTAGAAGTTTCCGATACAGCAATCTGAGTGGCATAGGTGCCATCGGCGAGTATAGGTGGTCTTTTAGATGAAACAGTAATTGAATTTACTTGATGCGATTCCTTTGACGAATCAGAAGACTCTACATCATTTGAAGCCGTGTAAAAGGGAAGGTCTCCAAGGCAGTGTTTGATAGTTGCAATGCCGCTTTCAACTTCCAAAAGGGAAAGGCAGTACTCTCCGATTATCCATAAAGCACACAAGCAAACTCGGGCTGCTCGGATCTGGGGAAAAGTGTCCAATAACCTCGTTATGATTGAAGCCCTTAATTTTTGGTTGGTTTCTATGATCTCTCTGATAAATAGAATAACATCCATGGCTGAAGAAACATTGCCGTCTCCCAGAAAGTCCAACGGATGAATGACGTTTCCCACCACTTCTGGGTTTTTGATTGCACAAAATTGAATGGCTTGGATGAGCATCTGGCGGTACTCCCTGTTCTTTTCAAGCTCCCCATTTTGAGTTTTCATGAGTTCCTTCTTTAAAATAAGAACAACCTCGTTGATGTTTCGGGGTTCGAGCAAATCAAGAGCAATATCAAGTGTTTTCCTTCGAATGTCAAGGTTTGGGCTCGAGAGTGCTATAAGCACATCCATAATCATGTCCACCATAACCTCCCTATGATTAGATTTGAGCTCATTAAGCCGGTCAAGCACAATAAGTTTGACATGGTTCTCGCTCTGAGTTGATACAAGCTTACAATAAGTATTGGCTGCATATCTAATCACCAAGGCTGAAGACGACAAAGATACAAGTGTTCCAGCACATTCGTAAAGAATTGCGGGTGAAGGAGCAGGAACATCTAGTAAAGATATAACGATATTTATACATTTTCCTTTCTTTCCCTCATTCGTTTTACATACTTTTCAAATCAACTCCAACACAACCATCAGAAGCAGCTCTCCCCATTCAGATACTCTATCAGCATGGGTGAAAAGGTAATTAATCGCTCGATCCTGGGCACAATTAAAGAGCATGAGAAACGCATTCCTCTTGGCAGATTGATCCTGCTCGGTTGTAAGCAACTTCTCGATCATCTTTGCGAAACCCCGAATTTTTAATGTATATTAATTAGATTAACATTAATGTACAATATTTAGTACTTGACTATATTTGAATTCGTAGCAAGAAATTCGCATAATTGTATATGCAATTAGCTAATTTTGTGAATTTTCCTTCACTGTTAAATTTTAAGACGGGATGATACGAGTAAAGCATAAATAGAGCACCTTATATATGGGGCAAAATTCGGCCATGGTAGGGAGAGTATACCTTAGCCGAAATTCAAGAAAAGAAGGAAGAAAAGAAAATGTGAAACAAGACAAAAGAGATGAGGTAAGTAAGGGTGATGCAAGCAAGATGATGTCACCTAAGTGACATCACCAAGATGAGGTAAGCAATGACATCACCATAGTGACATCACTAGAATGACATAAGCATTCTGGAAGGGGCCTTATTGGCCAAATTAGATGCATACTTTTAGAGACCTTGTTAGATCAATATATATACACATATTTCAAGCATTGTTGGCCAAATAAAAGAGAGACTACCTAGCCAACTTTGAAGCCACATAATTTACCAAACCAAGACTCCTTCATGAGGCAAAGAATTCGGCCACTTAGACCATTCAAGACCCACGGATTAAAGTAAGAAGTGCAGCCCTTTATTTTTCTTTCATTCTACACTTAGCCATTTCAAACATCCATAAAACCAAAAATAAGCAAGAAGCTCTCTCCTTCTAAAAACATTCGGACTTCCCCTCTTGAACAAAACCAAAGTTGATTTTCTTGTTCTAGAGAAGGTGTAGGATGATCACAAAGTACTCTAGCAAGCATAGCAACCAAGATTAGCCAAGGAAATCAAGCAAAAACGCTTGCAAATCCTTGAATTCCAAGAGCATTAAAGGTTTTCAAATCTCAACAAAGGAAGGATATAATTCTAGTTAAGGATTGTTTGGAAGCGTTCTAAGGCAAGTACTCTACTCGCCCCACCTTTACGTGTAATTGTCTTGTTTTCATTACACATGTTATGGTGATTACTTGAATGTTGTGCATTTCTTACTTGCACTGCATGCCCACAAAGTAATGTTTCTCAATAAAAAGGAATTCGAGTATGCCATGGTTAATTTATTCTTGCGATGTGCACATTCGCTTACTATATTCAAAACTCGGTCAAGACTCTGTACTATGATTGGGGAAATTATTATCCGTACGAAATCCACGTGCGGATTCGGTTGAGGTTGATGTGGAAATTATTTTTTGCTCAGAATATACAAGCAGAATTGGTAGAGGTAACCAAGTGCATGCTCAATATTCCATTATTGTGTAATATTTGAAGATTCTCTATTCATTGGTTAAATTTACTAATGTGTAAATGTTCTTTTAGCCTTAAGAGTATTGTACTTGCTGAGATCTATTCGCTCACTTTTTATGTGGTTAAATGTTTTATAGATGAGAAGCTAGCACGCTAAGATAGTAAGGTTATTAAGGAAGTATGACGAAGGTTGAACACACGGGATAACATCTGGGGATTTCTCCTGACCCGAAAGAGAAAGCGTGTTATGAGTTAATATCAAATTGTATTGATATGTATTGCCTGTAATAAATATTATTGTGATTATCAGCTGCTTTGGAGCTAAAGTAATTAAAGTTTTAAGCGAGTAATGTATTAAGACACCCATGTTTATGTGAACAGTGAAATGTACGGAGACCGGGGTGTTACAGTTGGTATCAGAGCTATGGGTTAACACAAATCACCAGAACTAGGAACGACATGGAAATTATAGTTAGAAGTTAAGAGAAGGAAAAGTAGAAAGGATGAAACGATATTAGTAAGGAAAAGGTTAAATTGGTTATATTATACAGGTGACCAGAGTTAAGAACTTTATAAACCAATAAATGGTTAGAGGTAAGTTATAAGAGTCATTTTAGGACCTAAGGCCTTGGCGTTAGTATAATGGTATTGTTAGATTACAAAGGAATAAGTTAGGAAGCGATGAATGGTAGTATTGAATGGTAGAACAACTACTATGAATTGATTTAAGATATCTTGACAATGAATATTTGAGGTATGCAAAGATGTATTTAAGGAAATATAAGGATGATACTTAAGTATTATGTGGTAAGTGTTAGGACTTATCATAAAGTGATTTTGGGAGTAAGAATGAATATGAATGAATATGTAACGTATTAGATAATTATGATGATTAGAAGCTAATGTGGAAGAATGAAAGTATTTAATGACGAAAGAAAGTAAGTTGCCGGCATAAAACTAATAAAGTAGGAAAAGTTAAGAGTTAGTATGGAAGTTGAAAGGTTTGAAAAGGTAGGAGAAGTTAAAAGGAGTTAGAAGAGTTTACAAAGAAGTTAGGAGAACCAATTTGCCATGCAAAAAGGAATTTGAGAACGAAAGCGAACAATAAGAAATGTAAACATAAGTTATTGAAATTGATTTGATGGGGATCGTCCCAAATTAAGGTTAGAGTTTCTACCTTAGCACTAATTAGGGCAATGTGGCATCCCACATGGCAGCTCAACGCTCATATGGCTGTTTATCTGATCAGCCATCCTCAAGGCTCGGCAACCCGCCTCGCCCAAAGAATGATCGGCCCCGGCATTCGGCCTCCAGAAGGTTAAAGCTCGGCCATCGGCCATACCCAAAGCTCGGCGACCTGCTTCACCCAAAGAAAGATCGGTCCCAGCTCTCGGCCTCCAGAAGGTTAGAGCTCGGTCATTGGCCTCTGAAAGGCCTCGCACCCGCCTCAGTACTGCCGGACTAGCACTGTCGGGGACTCAAACTACGTGCCTGCAGCCCCGGCCCTGCCTAGTCTGGGCTCTGCAGTCGAAGGCCATGAAACAAGTTCCCAGGCGGTGTCCAATCAGCCGCCTAACCCTGCAGCCCTGTCAAATCAAGAGAGGCTCGCCATACCTATTGTCAACTCACAGTAAGCGCACCATGCCTACTTTATCGGGCCACTAGTCAAGACAAAAGTCTACAAATACCATCTCATTCGCATAGGAGGGGGGATCTTGCTCTTAACGTACAAAAGAGCCAATACTCTGAGAAAATACCGATTCACCGGTAAACTCACCGGAGCAAAAAAGGTCTCTCAAACACACCGGTAAACCCCACTGTGACACCCCCAAATCTGGGCATCCATACCCTGACTTGGGTTGCCAATTTATTATTAAATCCATGTCTTACAAATA
>JAUMHB010085780.1:0-11631 GCA_032359685.1 Pittosporum tobira
CTTACGGGCCAAGTACACAATTCAATTCTATATCGAATACTAATTAATACTAATACCATAAATACTAAAATATTAATATTAATAATATTAATATTCTTTAACATTTTAGATTTCGAGTTATTTTTCTTTGTAAAGTTGCCAATAAATAGAGTAAAATTAATTTAACCACATGTGGTTTAGGCCAATTTCCACAAGACCACATGTGGTTTAAAATAAGATACATAACTATTTGTGGTTTCGAAGTTAAGTGAAGCTGTTAAGTTTATTTAACGCCGTCAGATTCAAGATGAAATGATAATTAATTTTACCGCCTATTGTTTGGACTGATTTTCACATGACCATCTATGGTTTAAAATGTCGATAGATAACCACCTATGTTTTGGAGATATGTCACTAACGACGTTAAGTAAAATTTAACAATTTTACTTAATCTTAAAACCACAGATGATTATGTGTCGTGTTTTAAAGTACAGGTGATCATGTGAGAATTGGCCAAAATCACAAGTGATTCGATGAATTTTACTCTAATTTTTTATTTACTTAAGTGCATTTTCTCCAATATGGAGTCTGGATATGTTCCCTCGATTCTACTTTTACCCTTATTCTTCAACTATTCTAATTAAAAATTATACATTTCTTAAAAAATATTATTTTAGAACATGTAAGGAGAGAGATTGTTTGGTAAGAATAAATAAATTATATGTTTTTAATATGGTATTATTTTAATAAAATAATTAATTAATTAAAAATAGGTAATGTTGTAAAATTCAACAAAGTACAATACGGACAAATGAAAAATAGATTGGAATAAAGCAAAAGAAAAAATATAACAAATATAATTGAACGAAAGGAGCATTATTTTTGTAAAATATTTGACAATTATGTTGAACATATTTTAGGATAAAACGAAAAACATATCAAAAATTTTAATTAAAGATAAAAAAAAATTCAATATATTTAAAATATTAATAAAAATAACATACAGTATTTAATAAGAATTATGATTACAGTAAACGCAAGTACTCTTCGTCCTGTAGTGTAGTTTGTAGTCTATCGTATGAAGGGCGTTTGAAAAATGAGGGGGGGTGCCGATGACAGTTCCGAAGCTATTACCGCTACTACTCTTCGTAACCCTAGTTCTGACTACTATGTATATCGTTGCAGCAAATTCCGACACTAACAGTATTTCCGATTCTTTGCTCAAGATCGAACTTGACCAACTCAACTCAAGGATTTCTGTTATAGGTGATTGATTTGCATTCCTTCTTCATCTTATTTATGGTTTTATGTATATTTTCTCACGCTAGGCTGTAATTTAGACGAAATTGAGATTTTAAATTTTCATATATTTGATTGCTAAGTTTACGTATATAGCGTTTTAACGTAGTATATTTGTGAAGTTTTAAAATTTAAATTTGAAGTTAATTTTTTTTTTTTTTTATTTTGATTGATGTTAAAATCAATGTTGTAAATTACATACCGTATAAAATGCTACTACTCACAAATGAAAATTGTATAAATTTATATCATAATTTTAATTTTAGAATTTGGGAGTACTATATTCACTTGGAAATGAGACTCATTGGGAGTACTTATGTGGTTGGTCTCATTCGCTGGCTGCATAGGAGAAAGGGAATTAGTAAGAAATACACAGCTGGGAAATTTATATTCTATCTGGTTATGGAAATGTCATGAATTATGAATGTCCTTACATTTCTTAGGAAATTGCCAAATTGGAGATCATAGCTTAATATATTGGAGGGTATGTAAGAATTCGAGTCACTGAGAAATATTTTTGCCGAGTTTCCTTTTGATGGCCAAATGAGCAATTGAAATATTAATTGTGTTTATTCCATAATCAAATTGGGCCTATAAAGGCATTACATATAAAATAACAGAGATACCCCTAAGGAACTATATTATTACATAGACACCCCTAAGGTTTTTCATAATAGCATACTTTTCAACATGAGCATTATTTCGCGGATCTTATTCAGTTGCTTAACTCCACTCTATCCAGTATAATTTCTTGGTCAATCTACATTTAGGGAGCCATTGGTTTAATTCTAACTATAATATTTTTCTGCAGACTCTCTTAGCAGCCAATTGGAGTGTGAACCGTATAAACTATGATCATTAAAAATTGATGTATCCACACTCCTGAAATTCAAATTACTTAGGAAATACATATTTAATTTGTTTCTGGATAAGTTCAATTCAGAGGACAGATTGTATTGTATTGTTTATATAGACAATTGGAAGTTATCAAGTTACTGTGATCTCCTTTATGGTCTCATCTAAAAGGTTCTAGCATGTACCCGTATAGCCTTGTCACATACTTACATCTTTGGAAATGGTTGAGTGGAGCTGTCCTCGTAAATAGATAATACATATGAGAAAACGGCATGTTTAACCTGTTTGGTTTGCATGCTTCCTTCAAAAATTTGAAGAGTTTCTATATTTGGCAAGATTATGTGGGTACCTTGGGACTAACATATAGTTGGAGTATTCTATCTAAGTGTGTTTATTGACCAGGATCCACTAGATGGTAGTCTTCATAGTTGATAAATGTCATAGCCAGTATTTAATGTGTTGAAATGCAAATAAGAAACATCTACTGAAAGTAAGAGCAAGTACCTTTACATATAGCGCTTATATATTTCTTTTTTGTGATAAATACTGCATTTATATAATTGGAAATGGGCCATTTTCTCTCAAGACTATTGCACGATGTACACGTTGCTTTGGCAACATTTTGCTTAGTCTAGTTCATTTGCTTTTGATGTTAAAGAATTAGAAATTGATGAGACGACCCGTGAGTTGAAGCGCAAGGATGAGAATATTGAGAATCTGGAGAACATAGTTTGAGAGAAATATACTATGGTGAATTCTTTGAAGAGCGAAGTGCAACTACTCCAGGTAAGGAGCTTGTACGTATGCCTATGTAGTTCTAAATGATTATTAGTTATTTAGTTCCACTATCATATCCATGATTAGCTTGAAATTTAAATATGAACAACTAATTTTGCAATGAATTTTTTTTTTGACTTGTAAAAAAATGAAAAAACTTCCATGCTAACGTAGTTTGCTGGTTGAATGGGCCCATGTGGCTGAAATTCCTTGTTATTCTCAGCACAATTACTTAATAACTGAGTCGTTTTTAAGACCAGCTATCTTCTTGGTTAGTGAAATTTCTGATCTTCAGATCTTCTAATGCTTTTCTTTTTCTATATGCTGTTTATATTTTCCAGTTTCTATAAATTTGTTCAATGTTTTTCAACAAATTGTTTCTACCCTCACTCTATCTGTCAGTTTGCATGTGTTTTCTCTGTCCGTGTCTGTGTCTGTGTGGGGTCTGTGTTTGCCTTTACATTTCCAAGTAAAACACATACAAAATGTTCGAATCTTCCTGTAAGCTTTAACCTGTTGGACAAATGCAACCAGGTGAGAAGTAATTCTAACCAGAATTACCTTTTTTTTCCTGTTAAGGAAAGAGGATTTTTAGATGCTAAGTACGAGGTGGTCAAGACTTATGCACGGGCTGATGATCTTGAGAAAAAGGTACTTACAATTTGATTAGCTAACTTAGTCAATTCCTTAATGTGCTGCATCCCACTCAGATATATTGCCTGACAGGTTGACAGTCTTATAAAGGAAGTAGAGACACAAACGGAGAAAAAGGCAGCGTTGGAATCCTGACAGACTTAGCTGAGAAGAAATTCCAGGATTTCAATCTTAGACTTGAGAGTGTAAGTATTTTGCATAGTTCAATGTAAAATAGGACCAATTGATGTTTATACTATTCTTGTCCTGTTGTTGTGCAACTTTTGGCTTTTATTGGTTTCAGCAGATGTAGGTTATGGTAAGGAAGGGAGAAGGGGAAGGACTAGAGCTTGAAGTCATGTCATATTTGACGAATTTGTGTTGTATTGAGTAAAACTCTTACCTTATACAGGTAGTGTTTGTTTTGACCCGTTAATTAATCATGTCAAAATCCTCAACACTAAACCTTTTTTTGTCATGTTAAATGTCTCACAGCCCATTTGGCCATTTAATACACTAGTTGTGCTAAAAAAAAAATAACATTTGATAATATATATTTTTTACTTCCTTGTTAAATATTTATAAAATTTATTTACAGAACAGTAGGCTAAGAAAATAACTTAATCTATTAAAATTATTTATTAAAACACATCATATTTTTATCAAATATTTACATCATTATTATATTAATAAAATTTATATTAAATTATCTACTTGTCTTAAAGTGTTGACCAGTGTATGATACGTGTTTAACTTGTTCAATTTTTGTGCCAAGTGTTTTGACCCGTACATGATACTGATTCATTTATGTTCGGCACTAACCCGCTTATTATATATCATTTTCGTGTTACCATGTCATGTTGTAAATCGCCTCCCCTAGGAAGGAAAAGATGCCCGAAGGCCAAACACAAGGCACAAATTCTTAACCCAAATCAATAATCTGCATTGTACGATAGGTTACATCGTGTCAATAAGAAATAGAAATTACTAATTCAGTAATTATATAATTAGGAAACCTAAATGAAAACGAATTCTGAACAATTACCTAATAATTTGAAATACCCACCAAAAAATAAATATCAATTATCCATAAATAATAGTATAAAATTATTAAGAACAATATTTGATCTCTTGACCAATTCCGCATCAGTACTGAATTTTCTTTGTCACCATTCTCTGTGTCATAAACCATCCAGATTATTTTATTTTATTTTTGACTAGTATAACCCATCCAGATTATTTTACTTGCTGGGTCTTTGACCTCCACGGTGGACGCCCTGGTCACAACCTTTAATTTAATTTTAAATCTTTAGATCTCATAACACTTACCTCTTATAGTTTCATGAAATAATAGAAATCAAAGTGCTAATTTGCATGACCAGATTTACGTGATACTTTTATTGACTTGGCGAATAGTGTTTTGATTTTTGATACTTGCACTCCCAGAAACATGGTAACCTTGCGTTCCGGAGCTTTAAAGCAACCGGAACACTTATCTGTTTTTTTAAAACCCAGATTGCAGACATATCAATTTTATATCTTAGACTCGATGCTCAAACTTTCTATTGGTGCTAAACTATATCTAGAACAATTGACTTGTTGATGCAACTAAAAGTTTGATATGAAATTGAGCTTTATAACACTTAGATACTAAGACACTTCCTAACTAACAGCATTCATATAAAGTTGCTCCTATAGGTTCATGTTTACTGTATGTAACGTACTGTGTTCTGTATGTGTTTCACGAACCGAAACGAGATACGTTACTAGTAATGTTATGCAGTCAAGAATGATAGAGAGGGAGGAAGCTGGTGTCTTTCTTATCTAAGTTGGTGCCACATATGTAATAGTATTAGTTTTATGAACCTAGCTATAGCCTAAAAGAATGTGATGTGACAGGTCCAAATTACACAATGTAAAGATTAGTCAGTGCTTACCCCTTAACTAAATGTCGAATGTGACAAGAAAGTGTTACAAAGTTTTCAATATCAAAAATTACAATTCTTGTTTTTATAAAAAAATAAAAAATGTTAAAGTAGTCTGGAGACCAAATGAACGTAAACAACTTCTTCCCTATGAACGAGGAACTCTAAACATAATAAAAGTCTGAAATAGTAAGTATATAATCCTAAAACAAATCCACTACACCATTATATACTAAAATAAAACTCTTTACGTTACGTAGGATCCGTGTCTTCCACTACACCATTGTCTTTTGTCTTTTAAAGTGCATAAAATTCCATGGAAACATGTAATTGTGATGGAGGGGCTTAGGCCATGGAAACATGTAATTGTGATGGAGGGGCTTAGGGGTGAGCATCTAAATCTTTTGAAGTCTGTCTAATGGGTTATAGCTATTGTGTTTAAGAGTCTTCTCAACTAATCTGTTTTTGTGTCTTATATATTCCATATAATTATTATGTTTCTTAGAGATTTGGTGAAATACCTTTGCCTTTTCAAGCTAGCTTATGTCCAGTGTGGCTATAATACCATTAAATATTTATTGGACATTTTCAATAAGGAATGATAGGGCAGTTGGTTCCTATGTTTCATAGATTATGAGTCGAGGTTTAAACCCCAAGAGGTGGGAGAAATGACAGAGGCTTTGAGGAACAGCCTCAAGGTCGCTGGTTCCGATCCCCATACCAGGACCAATTACCTAACCCGAAAAAAAAAAAAAAAAACCCTAATTGGACATCTTCTTTGTTGGAGAAAGAAAAACAACTTTTTGATTGGGTTGTTTGTGGATTTCGCATGATATGCTTGTAATCTGACTTTAAGAAACAATCCTAATGTAATGTTTTATTACGTAATATCAATTTGTTTTTATGGAGCTGAAGTAGAGGCCTTAGACTGATATCGTTCCGATAATTTTCTGTTGTTCTCTCACCAGCTCCAGAGAATTAATGATGAACAGAAGAACAGAATCCGTGAAACTAAGCGAGCTCTCCAAGTGGCAGAGGTTGAAAGCTGAATAATTTCTGAACATATGTACATTATTACTTTCTTCTACTGGATGATGATGATGCTAAATTCTGTTGTGTTCAGGGAGAAATGGTGAAAATTAAATTGCAGGTCGCGGATATCTCTAAAGAAGTGAGGGAGGTACAACTCTTCTGTATATTCTTTTATTAATAATAATATTTGAATCTATCAAACTCTGGTCCTTTCATGTTGCATTTAGCATCTGTTGTGTTGGAATAATTTGGTGTTAACTGAAGAATGTTTTAGTGTGAGAAGTGAGAACTTTTTTCTCATTTCTAATGCCTAATAACTTAGGTCTGGAACTTCATGCACATTGCAAGATTTTCAAGATGTAATAATGACACATGCGCATGCACACTGTCTGCTTGACCACCTGTGGTTGGAGAAGCTACAAAGAACCATTTGTGGTTTTGAGCTATGTGAAACTATTAACTTTAACAAACAAGTTAACAGAGAGTGTATCTCACTTGTCCATACACAAGCGGGTTGTTCCCAATGGTTATATAAGTTACTATACTCATTTTATCCCTCCCTAACTATTTTAAACAGCGAAGTACCAAACCCATTTTCTCCTAACAAAATAGTCTCCTCTTCTCTCTTAACTTATTTACAAATCTTAAGACAAATTATGTACTAATCATAAATTGGCAAAAGCACGCTGAAATAATTAAATAAATTGGCAAACGCATAATTCGGTACTTCACCTAGACATAACATAAACAAGTCTTTGTAACATCATGTGCTCTTGACTTTGGCTTATTAAATGATCGGCTGAACTGGTCCCCTTTTTGTTGTTTAGAATTCAATTGTTTTTCAGGGCAGTGAAGAAGGGATACTTGGATTCTGTTATACTGTCGAGGTTCAAAAGAAACACAGGAGATTTTACTCTTGTTTCTTTCGGTTCATTGCTAAATGGAGTGAGAATTTCTCTGAATTGTTTTGGGCCTCATATTCTCTGAATTGCTAAATGGAGCTTACAATTAAAGGAAAATTTCTTTGTGTGCTGAACTGCTGATGATTCAAACACTTAAATTGTTCTCTTATAATGGAAGTCTTAAAGAAACTCACATAATTGTCTATCATACTGGACCATTTCAATCATATGGTAAATAGTGGTAAGTCCGCGTACGTGTGACCTTCCCAAGCAGGAGCCATGTGCCCTGGATACGACCTTTTATATATTCTGATATGTTCTTAACCATTCAAATAGATTTCGTGGTTCCATGAGAAGAAACTTGAATTGAAATAGAGTAGTTATCATTGAGTTTTCCTAATGTGTAGATAACTCTGCTGATTTGCATGTACATATTTCTACAACTGAGTACCTGATTTGATCCCTGGCTCCCCTTTATTGGCTGATAAATGCCAGGTTCGTGGATTATGGATTCCACCTTGGCTTGCAGTTCATTTAGTTCACTTACAGGTGAGTTTCGTCTGCATTGTTAATATTTTGAAATGATGAGTTCTCTTCTTAAGTGTTTTCTTGACTTGCTGCAGTCCTTTATGTGGTGTTATTATATTTCCGTGAGACATGATTTATAGATCTAACTTCTGAAAAATTGGTGTTGGGGGTTATGCATTTACTTGTAGTTCGTCTATAATTTTTCAAAAATTTAGTATGATTTGTTTGATACGATAGTAGTAATTTGGGTTTTCAATTATCTAAAGCAATCGATTACAGCAATCAAGGAATGGTGGTTTGCATTTGTGACCAATACTGAACCAAGCTTGCAATTAATTACTGCAAAAACTTTTGATGTTTACCATGCATCCACAAAAGCTATGGAACCTCTTATTGTCAAAGTACAAAAGATCGTGGATCCCCACTTTAAGGTATATGTCACTGAGTCAATTATGTGAGGTTTGAATATCAGCGGGAATTGGGACGCGACACTTTTTCATGTGGAGGTACTAACTCTGATTTTCTAGGAAGCAAGGAAGTTCACAGGACCATATTTCAACTATGTTTCAACAGTGATGAAATCTCATGTTGATAAAGCACATTTTATGCTTAAGCTCTATGCAAAGAAGTACTCTGTGGGTATAAAAAGTTTATAAAAGCTGTTACCGGGTACCATTGTCAGTAGGAGTGCTAAACGAGCCGAGAGCTTGTTTAAGGCTCGGGCTCGGCTCGGTTAAGTCTCGGCTCGAGCTCGTTAAAAAAAGTTCGTTTGGTTTAACGAGTCAAATTCGAGCTCGGCTTATTTAAAGTTTGGCTCGATAAAAACTCGATATCAGTAAATATTATCAAATTATTCATGAAAAATTCGAGCTCGACTGGTTAAAAGCTTGATAAGAAGCTCGTTTAGGTTAAACGAGTTGAGCTTGAGCTCGAAAAAAAAGTTCATTTAACTAAACGAGTTGAGTTCTAACAGCCCAAATTGTCAGGTTACTTCCTTATGTCACTCATTTAATTTTGCAAGCAAGTATTTCATAATTTTCTTCTTTTGACTTCTTATACGTGATTCGTAACTTGCTCAAGTAGGGTTCCCGCCTTGTTGCTCTCTACTTACTCTGATAAGTTGATATTATTGTCATTGACTATGAAATTAGTTTTGCAAGTCCTCCTAAGATATGCAGTAAGATTAGGCATCTTGAATTTTTCCATGTAAAATAATTGTTTAACGTCAAATATAATCATCAACAATCGTAGAGGGCAATATAGTGTTGTTTATTTTGTATCTTACTACATAATAAGAGATAGTAGAGGGTATTTACGTTTATTTGGGAGCCTGATGTAGGATAGATTTGAGAATAAATATTTAAGAGAGAATAGAAGACATATTTGAGGTTTTCAAATCATCAAACTGAAAATTTAATTCATAATAATAATTCACCAAATAATAATGAGATATTATAATTTTTTAAATAGAAAAATCACGACTTAACAACTAAATAAAATTTTAATTTAAAAGGAAATAAATCTCTTAATAATATTATATTACTTTAAATAAAAAATTTAGAATAGTCACTTAATATAAATAAAATACTAACAAAATATAATATTTTATCTTTAAATAATATTATACAATATTGAATAATAATAATTTGTTTTTCATTCGCATCATTCTCCTCGTCATTGCAAAAAAAATTATCCACGAGTTTTATAATAATTTAAGATGAGCAACTACGATCTGAGATATGACTTTGAACAAACTTTGACAAACTCAAGTTCCATTTCTATGAGCACAATTTTTTGGGGAAAGACGTAGACAACATGAAGAATTTTGATGCAACTAGAGACTCTAAACCTTGCTTGGAAATGATAAAGTCAGATTTGTTCAACGAGTTCCACCTATGGGTCAACTTGGATGAGCTTTTGAACAACAATTTCTTCATTGCATATCTCTAGATCTTCAATTGTCCCAACAATTACTTTATACTAAGCACATTGGATTTGAATATTATTGGTAGGTGCTATGCTTTTAAACTTGTCAATGCATGGCTCTTTTATTCTTTCAACTTTTTTTTTCTCTTCAATGAATGACTCTTTGGTCTTAATGTATGACAGCTTATCAACATGAGACATCTCTTTAACACGATAGGTTTCCTCAAATTTTTGGACTTTTTTGACTAGAAACTTATTAACTTTCTTCTTATTTCTCTGAGTAACCATAACATATTTGAGGCTCTCAAGCCACTATATTGAAAACTCAATTCATAATATTAATTCACCGAATGATAATGAGATATTAAAATTCATTAAATAGAAAAATCATGACTTAATGACTAAGTAAAATTTTAATTTAAAAGTAAATAAATCTCATAATAATATTCTATTACCTTAAATAAATTTTTTAGAATAATTACTTACTTAATATAAATAAAATAATATTTTATCTCTAAATAATAATTATACAACAATACATTTGTGTATGTCTTAAATGGCGTTTGAGTTTTCAGCTTTAAAGGCGAGTTTGCAACTGCCCTCCTCCTTCAGAATGAGCCATAAGAAGTGATTATGGTTCGGAGAAAATTCTGCTTTCAGCTTTTACTTTTCCTCTTCATTTTAAAACAACCCTTTAAATATGCTGCTGCTATTTTTCAAATCCCAAAGTCAGCACTCCACAATCGACTAAGAAAACAGACGAAATAAGGGATGGGGGGAGTCACATAACATGTGCTCAGGTTTTGATTGGATAATAATTGATACCCAAATACAGTAACAGGCTGTCTTTACAAAGTACTAGGGACACCTTAGGAGACTGTGTGACCTAATACCATAGTATACTGCCCTACAACCGACAAAATGCTACAGCTGGCATATTACTAACAGCTTTTTTTTAAGGGAAAACAGGAAAACAACAGAATTAACTAACTAATTCCTGCGGAGCCTTGCAAGTTCATTTTATGTCTAGTACTCTCCTCCTAAACAGCTTCAGCCAAAATAAAGAGGAAGGAGAAGCAATCGTCATGCAAACATTTCCTTTTTACCAGCTCGTTTCACCATGAGCTAAGCAATGTGGTTGTGGGCTCAATTAATGCTGCCATCTGAAATCAATCTCCGCGCTAAATTTTACAAGTTTACAAAATCTTTTACTTGGAGCGTGTTTGCACTGATGCCAGAGGCACCACCAATATTGACAAAGTAGTTTGATGCAAGGACTGGCGTATATCTAAAACTTAAAAAACCTAGAAAGATGTTGTTTCAATAAACTTTTAATCTGATTTCAGCCAAGTTAACCGGCTCCCTTAATGTGAATTAGTCATTATCTTGTTTAATTACTCATATGATTTTGTGAACTGGCCCTATTATTAAAGCAGTTCCATGTCCTGCCCCGTTTGCCCCAGATTGGTTAAAAGATTACTACAAGCCAGTAAGTTTGGAGCCACCCCCATGACCGTAAACATTAAGCCAAACTTTTCAGATCTTATATTCTCTTGAATTGGACTAATGCACCTGAAACTGAAACAGCTCATCAGGACCGGTCTCAACACATCAGACCAAAAATTTAAGAAGAAAACTATTCATGGAACAAGACGCGCAAAATTCCATCTCCTTCCATTTTTTAATTTTAATTTTAATTTTTTTTTTAATTTTTTTAGTCTAGAATTAGAAGTCTTCAAGGAACCAGTGCCCACTCCATAACAAGAAGGATAAAG
>JAUMHB010085791.1:0-11628 GCA_032359685.1 Pittosporum tobira
ACAAGCCCTGCAGAGTTGGTGAAAATGATGGAAACAATTGACTAACCAGGGTTCATGTCTCTCATGCGCTAATTTTTGTAGCACCTACATTAGAAATGTTCAATTGGACTGAAGCCCGATGTCTGGCCTGCGCCTAGCCTGATTAATATATATAATATAATATTAGGAATCTAACACAAAGACAAGCCCTGCAGAGTTGGTGAAAATGATGGAAACAATTGACTAACCAGGGTTCATGTCTCTCATGCGCTAATTTTTTATAGCACCTACGTTAGAAATGTTTAATTGGACTGAAGCCCGATGTCTGGCCTAAGCCTGGACTGGTCAAGGCACGGACCAGTCTAACCCAGACCAGTCTTTTAATGGACCAGAAGGCTCAAACAGGCTCAACAATTGGACAGAAGACTGGACTGAAGTCTGGCTTGATCCAAGTCAGCCTTTAGACCGGTCTTGGTCAAATACTGGCCTGAGCCCATGTCAAGCCTGAGACTAGTCTTTAATTTAGGTCTGATAAAAAGCCCACTCTCCAATCCATTACGTGTAGGCCATGTCTAGAACAACAGCAGCCACTAGCCATTAGAAATTTAAAACATATATTGATAGGTTGACAGCCCAGCCCACAACATATGGTCAGTTGTCCACTCCTAAGTCTCAGTTGTCCAAGTCCAACGGCTATAAGCCTATAAGGCTACTAATCAAAGGCTCAAAGCATCTCAAGTCAGAGATCCAAGTCCAACGGCTATAAGCCTATAAGGCTACTAATCAAAGCATATCAACTCTCAACTCACAATCGATGGTACTGAACACTGGCATGTCAGCCCAAGTGGGCGATGACCAAGTCCAAGAATTTAATTTATTACTTCTTTCGTTCCAAAATAAATATAACATTTTTTTAATAATTGTATAACACGAATTTTAAGACAGATAAAAGTATATAAATATTTTAAATTTAATTATTTTTAATTATTTTTTTTAATATATTCATATGTATTTTTAGTTATAATTTAAATATTTTAAAAATAAATTTTTATAATATACTTTTCATTTGCTTTAAAATTTATGTCACACAACTGTTAAAAAATGTTAAATTTATTTTGGGACGGAGTATACATTTATACTATTATTATTTTAATTATATTACTAGCAAATGTTTTTAATTAGCAATTACTACTATTTTCATTATTATTAATTTATTAGTTTACTTAAATTACTACCAGCAAATTCTAGTAATTACTACTATTTTCATTATTATTAATATATTAGTTTATTTAAATTATTACTTAAATTACTACTACCAAAATCTATTACTAGCAAACTTCACTAATTATTAATAAATACTATTTTCATTATTATTAATTTAGTAATTTATTATTAATAATTTCATTATACTAGTTCACTACAAGTCTACAACATGTATAAATGTATTCACTACAAGAATTATTTAAATGCGATTGAAGGATAACAATATGTTAATTCAAGCGAAAATAGTTCAATTGAAATTGAAGATGAATTTGAATATACCGAAGATGAATATCAAAATTAATAAATTTATGTATATCTTTTATAAGCTTACCTACAATTGTTTCCCTTGATTGTATAAAATATTCTAGAAAATATTAGTGGGAACTTAAACATAGTCGGTGATAATATTGAGAATTAAACATAAATTTAATAATTTTATGTTTATTTTAATAACTTTATTGTTATTATTTCATTGTATTCCTTTATTGTAATTTTAATTTTATAATAAAGTTTAGTAAAGTGATATATTTTTTTAATATTCTTTTAGTTTATTTCATTGTATTCCTTTACTGAAATGGTCAGTCTCTTCCTATCTATGGTTTTCAATCTCATAATTCATGAAACGTCTTTTCTTAATTTGAAATTTGATGTTTGGGAATCCCATATTATTTTACGAAATTAGTTGCTTGTACAGTTGTACCTTGCTCAGTTGCTCGTATGTTTGCTTGTAGCCTTGTATCTGCTCAGTTGTTGCTTGTATATTTGCTAAGTTGTTTGCTTGCTTGCTTGAATTTTGCTCAAAACCTCAAATGCATAAAAAGATCGGATGAGGACCGGTCCAAGACTGGTTTGGACTGGAAGGTCTCACCGGTCCATATTTTTTCTCCCTCAGTCCGGCCCAGCTGGCCTGGTTGTCTTAAAGGACTAGACTAGCCTTTCTACTTAAAAGACAGGCCCGGTCCAAGGCCTACTAGGCCGGTCTTTTTGTGCACCTCTAGCAGTTATATTTTTTCCCGCGTACAGAATATAACAATATATATAATATAATGTTAGACACATAGCATGAAGCCAGGCCTAGCAGAGTTAGCAGAGTTGGCGAAAAGGGCGGTAAGAAAGGCATATCAGGGTTCGAGTCGAGTCTCTGCCTAACTACGCACTATAATTTTTAGCATGGTGTAGGTGCACTAATTTTTAGCACATTGCGCTGAAATTTTTCTCACGCCCTTATATAATTTTTAGCACGATGATAGCTAATATTAACCGTATGATCAAAAATGAATGGATTAGATTATTTTGACTAACTAGTAAATGTTGGCTATGGATCCACTCTCATACATACATACAGACATACATACATATATATATATATATATATATATATATATATATATTGTTTTGTTATTGCTCAAAAAATCCATTACGAAATACTTTCATTCATGATTACTTGTCAAAACCGTTCAAATGTTTGTCTTTTCTGGCTTTCACAAGATATATATTTTATTTTATTTTTTAAAAAAGAACATTTGTGACAGCTTAAATGTATCACAAAAAGAAAAATACATATGAGATGACTATATTCCATCACAAATACAAGAGTTGTTCACCCAGAAAATTTGGTGATGGACGTTACCATCACCAGAAAATATCGCATTGATGGAACAACTAACCATCACTAAAGCCATAATCATATACATGATTATGTTGTGATTGGTCACGAGTCCACATAATATATTCAATTGCCATTGATTTTGAAAGTCATTTCAAAGTGTCATCACATATGTCTGATTTTCTTCGAGTCCCTAAGAGATCTGATCCTTGCACCTCTATGTTAGATGATGACATGGATAGAGCTAAAACTCTTTGGTTATTTTTTCCTAAAATATCTCTTGTGCAAATAATTTTAGAAAATTAACTTTTTCCTTTTTCCTAGGAAGTTGTACTACCTTCTCCACCACCTTATCTCTTCCTCTCCTCTCTCATTACTTGTTTTCCTACTTATATCCTCCCTATTTTTCTCCACCACAACCTTTCTTATCACCTCCGCAATCTCTTCCCCATTGAACCTCCCACTCGTCTCGTCTCTCATAATTTCCATACCCGTACCACAGCCTCCACCAACACCTTAGCATTGTTGGGCGGATCAAGATGCATGGCCATGGCTATAATCGGAACGCCAAACTTCATATTCTCCATAACGGAACCCCATCAACAGTGACTTACAAACCCTCCGGTGCTTGAATGCCCCAAGACTCTTGTCTGAGGGGCCCACACCTGCACAACCATTCCTATCTCGCCATGCCTATCAATAAACCCTTCTAGTAGTTCTCTTCAAGATAAATAGATTTCTCTCCAGATCTGTTGGACCTTCAAGCCATGACTTGAATTAGGGACTAAGAGGTAGAAGACTTTGGGACTGAGAAAAGAAAGAATTGGAGACTGAGATATAGATGGAGTATATAGTCACAAAACTTGTGCTCTAGGTATTCATTTCATTATTGAAATTCTGGTATTACAAAATAACACTACTTATACAATTATACTACTTAGGGTGCACATGTAAGCCTGCCACGTTCTCAACCTGCACCCTTAAGGATAATTATAGTAATAGAAGGCCGGAAACAAGGTAATAACAATTAATTCATGTGCTATTCTAATTTATTTAATAGCAATTACTCCTAATTTAGCTCGGCTTAACAAAATATTACAACCTATACGAAGCTAACTTTGCTAAGCTCTAACCCGTGACTCCGTGAGTTATATCGCCTCTTTACTCCCTGGAAAGTAAATACTCACGGCCAAAAGAAACAAACACCACTGAAGACTTCTTGTCAAGACAGCATATGATATCTGTACCATCATGATCATCTTCGTCCATGGGATCTTGAACACGGGGGCCAACAGGGAGAACTGTTCTTTTAGCTACTTTTGAAATATAAAGAAAATATTTTCCTTCTAACTCACTAAACTTTTAATCAGAACATTGTTACAATGACGGGAAGACACAATAAAATGCTCTAGGACCTCAAATTCATACACAGAAAGTTTGCACGTACTGTTATCAATATCATAAATCTCCAGAAATGGGGTTTTTTCCTCTGGGCTTTTGTTACAATAAAGTGCTCCACAAGCAGCGACTGCTGCAGTAGTTAGGAAATAATTTTTTTTTTAAACTAAGACATTAGTTCTAAAATATAAGAGAATTATTAGCTTTTCAATGTTAATTTTAAACATTTTAGAATTCAAATTAACATGAATCCATTTGAATTTTGAAAAAATTGTTTAGTGCAAGTAATAGTATTTTTCAAATACTTCAAGATTTTCACAATTGTATTAACTATACTCAAATGAATTTTTATTGTAATATAATTCGATTCATACTCATTTCCAAAAAAAAAAAATAGTTAAGGTTTTCACAACTATACTCATCAAATAAATTATCTGAGTTTTCTAAGATTTAGTAAAATTAACAATTAAGGAAATAATTTCAGTTCATTCACTTCACTTTCTAAAATTGCATTTAACTGTATGACTATCATTTTCCTTTTTCTCAACTAACAGTAAAGTGATAAAATTTCCATTGCTAAAAAAATGTTCCAAACTATTCCTCTGTCTAAAATGTTCCACAAAGTGAAGTTATCAGGGATAAATATGTCTCATTAAATGAAAAGGGTATTGACTTTTTCAAACAAATCTAATTCAAGTTCGATGCTGCAAACAATCCATATATGAGCAGCTACACATTCGCTCGATTTTGCAGTCGAGTTGCTCGAATTATTCTGAGATACTCGTTTTATTATTTGATCCTCTGTTCAATCGAACTACCCCAAAAGGTTCATTGATTATTAAGCATTAGATCTCTCTATATATAATACTGTATCACAAGCACAAGCGCACACACACACACACACACACAAAAGAAGCATAAGAATCCAAGAGGTATAATTTTGCTATTTTTTCTCTAGATCTAAAATTGTTTACATTCTTCCACATATATGCATGGTTTGTGTTCGAATTTTTTTGAAATTGATGTATTTAGCCAAAATCGAGAAGAGTATGTTGAATTAAGAGAAATCATTTAATACAGATGAAGTTCAAAGATCTGGGGCTTCAAAACCTAGATCTATGCACTGCAAGCACCCTATTCATTTTCCTTCAATTCTCAATCTCTCACAAGGAACTAATTTTCCACTTTCTCTCTTTCTCTGAATCTATAAACCCGAAATCATCTTTTTACCCCAAATAATGGATCCTCCAACTTTTTTGGATCATAATTTGGTGTTTTAGATGAAGGATACAGATGATGAACAGATAAGTATTGCATAGTTCTTGATAGTTTCGTAGATTTAAACTCAAGTGTTGATAGTTATTTGTAAAAGGTTCAATTTGAAGCTGCTTGAGTTTTGATTTTTCCAGTAATTCAAAAAAATTGTAATGACTTCAATTGAGTTCCAACTCAAAGTTACAACAAACTCGTGAGTACCTCGCTAAAATTCAAGTCGAACTCAAACTCTTCCAATCAAATATGAGACGAATCTGAGCAGCCTATTTCATACAAGACTTACTGTGAAAAAAATTCAAGTAGAATCTGAGCCACTCGCAGCTATTTGGCTTGTTTACAGCCCTAACTGAAAATTCCTACACTAGTTCTCTCTCCTACCAAAACTATGAGAAAAAGCATTGTTACTGGCTTTAATTTTGTTTCGCAGACACATATTGTTTTAGGTAGCGCTAGTGAAGGAGAAAAAAAAAAACCACCTTGGACCTTCATCCACCACCACCCCTAGGGTTTCGTTGTGGCAATTAGATTATAAATTCTGAGCATTATAATCACTAAAATAAAATGAGAGGGGGACTTTAAGGAACAGAAATTACCACGAATCAGTCGAATTTTGGGCATTCAGGCTGTTGTAGAATTTGGAGAGACGACGACGAGTTGGGGGTTTAGGTTTGATGGGTCTTTTGCGGAGACCAAATATTTCTTGGACCAGTGGCACATGTACCAATACTAGCTTCCACGCCAAAAACCAACCTGTATGTATCGATCAAATTAGAAAACATTTCATTAGAAGAATTTTAGCAATTAAGATCTCTGTGCGTGTAGAGAGAGAGAGAGAGAGAGAGAGAGAGAGAGACCGAGAAGGAGTAAGGAGAGTGCGAATGAGACGGCGAGAACTGGTCGGAAAAGGAATAGATTGAGGTAATCCCAGGGGGAGGGAGACCACGGTGTGTAGGAGGAAGAAGAAGAAGAATCCATGGACTGAATTCAACTGCAGGTCCGGTAGTGTTTGATGGAAATTTCAATGCTTTTAAATTTGAGTTGGACAAAGCAGGAATAAGACATACATCAATAATACTTATACATTTTTTTATTATTTTGTTTTTTTTTTTCTTTTTTTCAACTAAATTAGTAGAGTCTCCCTAAAAAAAAAAAAATTCAAAAATAAACAAAAATAAAAGAATGATACAGTGAAAAAAATTCATGAATATTCGAATTACTTTATATTTTAGTATTCATAAAAAATTAATTTATTTTATATATTGTTATTTATTAATTAGGTTAATTTAGTAGTTTAATTTGAATATATTATTTTATTAATAGTTTATTTAGAATAGTATTATTATAGTTGATTTAGAATTTGATTTAATTAGGATTACATTTACTATTTACTATTATTAGGTAGAATTGGAAAGTGTTCTTTATTTTTCCTAAATAGTATTGGTTTTTATTTGGGTATTCATAAATATCCACTTTTATGATGTAATTTAGAGACATATTATTATTTTCAATGGTTTTCTATTTGAGAATTGGGTTCTTCCTTGTTGTTACAATGGTTTATCAATTCTTAGAATTTTGAGGTTAAACTCAAATTACTTTTGATTAATATGTTTAACTAATCGTTATCTTCGATGCGCACTAGAGTCCGAATAACTGTATTTAAGTTGACATATTGGCTATTGTGTACGGAATCAGCCCTGAGATCAGTCTTGGCTAATCTACCTTTCTATTATATATATATATACTTATAATGAAATTGAATATCTTGGAGATAGTGATGGTATAAGTTATTCCTTATTACTTCTTTGGTTTTTTGATGTTTAAATTTTTTTTTATCATAATTGGATTGATAAAGAAGATAAGGTATGGTTGATATCATTGGTCAATATGCAACAGAATTGTGGAATGCTGTACAATATGAAAGGTCACAAAAAGATTATTGGAAATTTTTTGCTGGTTAAGAATGAAAGTTTTGTTGATTCGTAATTTTTTTCCACAACATTTCACATACATTACTTATACAGTGGATAAATGGGTTGTATTATTTTTTAGACATTACGATGAGTTTTTCAATTTTTAGCAATTGCTAAACAAACTCAACAAGAAAATTGTAGATGTCCAAGAAGCAGAAGCTGCTACCAATGTCGTACATTCCATTGGACATATTGGTACCCTTGATATTAAAGTTAAGTCCGTGGAAGGATTATATACTGAGGTTACAATTGTTGATAACGCATTTATTGAAGAAAAATATGTTTTGGAGCAACAACTGTCAGAGAGTGATGCTAGTATTATTGTGGAGTCAATTCAACTTGAAATTAAAACTACAACTATTGCAGAGTTACTCGTTGTTCATGAGATTAAAGATAAATGTGCAATATGGGATTCTCCACTTATTTTTGATGAATATCTTGTGGACTGTAAAATATTTAATTTGGAGACTTCAGATATACTTAAGGTTGAAGATAATTATAGTATTTGGAATTCTCCAGCTCTCTATGATGTATACCATGAAGATGATGAAGTATTTGATTTAGAGAATTTGGATACGCTTCTTTACAATGTGAATGAAGAGATGGTGAAATTGGAGACCGAGGAAACTAAAGAAAATTTTCTAGTCAAAGTTTCTTATATTGATTTTGTCATTCCAGAAAAGTTTTTTGAAGTGCAAGTCAATTGAAAGATGTTGATTTTTTCACAATTATTTTCAGCCATATTCTTTGAGAAGCAACATCCTATAAAAGACATCCCAATAAGAATTGAAATTCGCTCATGTCTCTTGATCCTTACGTGTTTTAAAATTCGAGATCGATTTTTTTCTAAGAATGGGAGAATGATGCAGTGGAAAAAAATCCATGAAGATTCGAATTGCTTTATATTTTAGTATTTATGAAAAAATTAATTTATTTTATATATATATATAGTTTAATTTAAATATGTTATTATATTAGTAGTTGATTTAGATTAAGATTATTATAGTTGATTTAGAATTTGATTTCAATTAGGATTAAATTTACTATTTACTATTATTAGGTAGAATTGGAAAGTGTTCTGTACTTTTCCTTTTCCTAAGTAGTATTGGTTTTTATTTGGTTATCCATAAATACCTACTTTTATGATGTAATTTAGAGACATGATCTAGATTATTATATTATTTTCAATATATTGGTTTCTTCTTTGATGTGCTATAATATTATATTCTATTTGATTCTCATTTCTTGCCAAAAAATAAATAAAATAAAATTTTATATTGAAATTGAGTATAGATTTGAATGAAATGTTAAGCTAGCACTATAATTTAAGTTAAAAATGACGGAATAAATATAATAAATGAAACTCACATCTTACAAAATAAATAAATATTCATATTCTATTCTCACATCTTCCTCAATTTCAACTAAAATTTTAAAACTAACAATATATTTTATTACAATCACCATTCAATTTCCATGTAAAATTTATCTCTTTTGTTTATCTTAAGAAATAAAAATTAAACATTAGAGTAGTGATAGAAGTGGTAAATTATAGTATTGGAGTATTGGATAAAGTAAATGCAAGTTAAATAATTTGTATCATTAAACTTTTCAAAAAAAGATGGGTTACAATTAAAAGAAAAGGTAGTTACACTATGATATACCCTATAAAATACATCATAGTAAAAATCATATTACATTATAAGACAAAACAATATTGTTTTGTATAAAAAAAAAATAACCAAAATAATATTTTATTTAAAATAATAATCTAACAAAATACACTATAATACATCTATTTTACTTTTACAATTATATCGGAACTTAAAAAAAAATTATATTATAATTATATTTGAATGTAAGGAGTAGCACACAACAAATTAATTTTTTTACTTTGTTCAAGATCAATTTTATAATACATTTTTATTTAAAATTCAATTTTTTTTTTTCACATGTCCCTTTATGCTACACACTCGCTCCCCAAAAATTTTCTAGTATTGCTCAAAACTTGTCAAAATCTTTCATTACGTAATCTGTGTAATTACTAAAACTTATTTTGCCCTTATAATCATATTTTTCTTTAAACAACGTTTGATCTAAACTCGATAGCATCATAGACATGTTTTTTTGAGCAAAATTAGTTACTCAATTCGATAGAATAGTACTGCAAATACGAAGAAAGTAAACATCCCAAGTGTTTGTTACAAAGTTTTTAAACAATCCATTTTCCATACCGAAAAGGATCCGAAAGGAAGGCACCTTGCGCAAAAGTAGTAGCCGGCAAAAGTTGTACTGCAGAACATTTCTTCTTGAAGTCTTGATATTATACGTACAGCTTCATCTATCCCATTCCAAACTCTTAAGTCGGGGATCCACCATTGAAGAAATACCTTCTTCATTTTTCGGATGCTGATCAGTGTAGCAATCCCACCCCATGATGTGCGGCAAAGCAAACTGTATTTGAAAGTAAATACATAAGCAAGCTGTACATAGAATCACAGCAAGAACTTTTAAGTTTATCCCTCAGCAAATTAAAAAATAAACAGCTCCCTATAAAAATTCAACATTATGCTCGTTCCCAGTTCACCACACAACATTGACATTGGCTTTCCAAAAATTCAAAAGCCAACTGGAACTCCATAGGAACAACAGAGCTAGTCAAAGCGCAATGAATAAACTCTTACCGGAATAGGCCACAGCTAAAGTCCAAATGTGCTTATTAGAGGAGCATAGTAATTTAATCAAAAAAAAAAAGCAAGGTTAAGCAAAGATATCTAATGAAGTAGAGACCAGAGTTCCTGTCATGCTTTATTGAAATGGAAATGTGAGCATCAAGCAATAAAGATATGTGATACAAATAATCAAAGTGAGAGACCACTGATTGTCTCTAACCCAAGTATCATCTCAGAACTAAATAATCCGAATCCTAAAGAAGATAGATAATACAGGGGTATTACTAAAACAAAGTGTACAAATCAAAGTAATCCTCCCCTAAGAAAAAGATGTGCATCCTTCTCCTTGGTCGTTGAGCACTGTCTACGTTACTGGGTCCAAAAAGAAGATAAGAACTAGGACTCTCATCAAAGGACACACCAAGATAAGCAAACAAGAAGTCTTCAATCACACAGCCAACAAGAGAAGAATAGACAAGAAGCTCCTGCTATAAATTAATCATCACTAATATGCTGTTGAACAAATTAATCTTCATTCATCCCAGGAACAAGGTCAAACACTAGAAGAATTGTTTACACACTATTAAAGCCTTGAAACGCCTAAGAGAAAAGACAACAGTATAATCAACAAAATGGATGAGAGAAAACCTCACCTGCCCCCCGCCCACTGCAAGCATGCGAGAAACCCAGTCTTTTCAAGATGAAAGGAAACAAGAATGAAGTTCATTTTTCAAGATAGAGGTATTTTTATGGAGATGAAATAAGTCACACTGGAGGAGTGGGCCAACCAAACAGATGAGAAAAAGAACAGAGTATAACTTTTCCCTCCTCCCACACCCCCTTCCAAATAAAGGTATAAACACGCCCACATATCTACGAGACATACAAAAAAACCCGCAAAAAGTATTTTCAAAGGAGGAAGACAAACAGTATTCTATTTCTCAATAATAAAAAGATGGTCCAAAGCAAGAGTCTAACAACATACACTGAAAGATGTACGCATCACTGCAAACTCGGCTTTAGTAACAGGAACTGTAAGTCGCTCATTGCTTTGTTTGACGTTGTCCATAACACCTCCAAAAAAGAAATTCGTGGGGATGGTTAAAAAATAATTAGGTGTTCAATAAGCATATTAAAGTTCACAAGGAATAAGTGCAAAGAAAAATTCTAAATCAAAATGCGAAGTTATGTTTATAAAATATAAGCAGATAAATGTGCACAAATGACAGAGAACTTACTCAAAGAAATAAAATAACCACTGCCATCGGCATGTGGCCTTACTTGTAGCGTCTTCCTCACTTTACCAGCATTACTGTAACATTAAAATGTTTTAACAAATCCGATAGTCATTATGAGAGCACTAATGATACGAACCAAGCCCTAACTACGACCCCAAAAGCTAGCTCGGAGGTGTAGGTTTGGCCTCGCCATATAAACCAGCCCAGGATACACCCCGTCACCGATG
>JAUMHB010085802.1:0-11627 GCA_032359685.1 Pittosporum tobira
ACAAGATGGGCTTGATGGATATCTTTCGCCCAGCTTGAGGGGGAGTGTTGAAAAGTATGCAATTATATAAAACCTTAGGAGTGTCTATGTATATAATTATATAGTTCCTTAGGGGTATCTATGAAAGTGTAATGTCTTTATAGGCCCAATCTGATTATGGAATAAACAACAATTCATTTTTCAATTTTTCAATTGAGTTAAACCAGCAGTGTTAATTACTATAATTTTGGAGCAGTGACATTAGCGACGAGAAGAGATAAAAGAGTGGCTGATAGGACGCTTGAGCCTTTCGGATTTTTATCATATATTTAATGGTGAAGTTAATTTAGACTATTATCTAAATAAAGTTAATATTGTTACACTTAGAGGAACCATTGTCTTCAAGATAGTGATTATAGTGGATTTGATCGGAGTTCATATTGTGTTTATTTTTCACATTAAATTTAGTGCCATTGCATTTGTTTTTTATTTCTAGATTAATTTTTCAATGTCGTTTCTGCTGTTAATTTCTCTATTTGGTTGATCGAGTGTTTGTTTGGGATCTTCTATTATTTTGGTTTGGTATTGAATTTATCATTAACTATATTTTTTTCTCAACAAATGGTTTCAGAACGTTTGGTTGGTTCGAATTGTTATATGTATAAATAAAATAGATAATTCTATTGGTACCACTATTAAATTAACATCAGCAAATTCTGTAATTTCAAAAGTCAAGATGAAAGATCTCATTTCTTGTAAGGATTTCTATGATTTCTTAGAAAACAAGAAAGAGAAACCCTATGAATAAATCCGAGTCTGAAAAACCCTATAGCCTCTCTCTCCGTTGTTTATTGAGTGGCGTATGCTTAATACACAGGCTTTGAATCGGGCTATGAGCTTCTGGGCGAAACTGCACCATCTATATCCAAATTGGGATCATCACGTCTGTAGTGTCAAAGGGCTATGAGCTACGTCTCTGAGAGTCGGATACTCCTCACTGCCTGCCTCGATCCTATTTAAATAGGGCAACACTTTGATTTTTTGCGAAATTCAAAAAATTTATTTAATATTATAATTTTAAAAAAAAAATAGTGATTGAAATAGTACTATTATAATTTTTTTTTTAAAATAATAATTGAAGTAGTATAATATAATATTGATATTATAATTTTAAATATGAGAATAATAAATTGAGATTCTATCTTTATTAAGTTACTGTTCACTTGGGATTTTTTTTTTTTTTTTTTTTTTTTTTTGGCAGACTGTTTTTTGGCAACGACGGAAGAAATGGAGTGGCGGATTGAAACTTTGAGTATCGGATTTTTATCATATTTTGTGTTAGAGGTAATTCAGATAATCATTTTGAATTATTGTTACTCTTTTCTTTTCTGATTTTGGAAGGAACTGTTATATTTATATTATTTAAATAATTTTAATTGGAGCGGTTATTTTTTTAAGTAAATATTGGTGTTATTGTATTTGTTTACTCATCGTTGGTTTAATTATTTATTATTATTTCCACATATAATTTATCAGTTTGGCCGATTGAGTATTTATTTAGGACATTATTGTTTAATTTAATATTTAATTTATTATTGACAACAAATATTATAGGAGATATTTTTTCTAACAGAGGGCTTAGCCTGAAATGGGTTTCGCAGTAGGGAGAACGTGCAAGGGTTAGATTCAGCATGCTTTTAGAATAGCTGTTCTAATCCGAAGGCCTATCCCAAGACGAATAGCTTCTTATCCACTACATCTAGACGAGGCGTCTAGTCCAATATTTCTTGTCTTTTGGTGACAGTAGTGTCGTGTCCTTTAAATGAGACTTCAAATACTCTCTTCGTTTTAAAAATATTATAATATTTTAATTTTTTATAAAATTTAAAAATTTTATTTTATATTATAATTTTAAAAAAAAAAAATAGTGATTGAAGTGGTGAGGTATATTATTGATATTATAATTTTAAATAAGAGAATAATAATTAAAATAGTATGCCATATTTGATAAAGTAAAAATAATTTTAATAATTTACATTATTAAATTTTCCGAAAAGAGAAGTGTAATTTTTATAATTCGTCCAAAAAAAAAACAAGTATGCAGAGATTGAAGTCCCTCTCTTCTTCGGTTTCTCTTTAGTTTTTCTGGTCTTCAATTACAAGGGCTCAACATGTGATAACCCGAAATAAATTAATAAATAAATAAGTATATATATTAGGTGATCATATAAATAAATAATTTAATCAAGAGTTAAAAATTCAATAAGAAATATTTGTTTAACCTAAAAATAACAAAGGAAAATTCGTAAAATAAAAAATCGAAACTTCAAATGGAAAAACGGATAACACAGTTGAATCCAAAGCGTGCCAAAACATAAGGGTATAATATAATATTAATATCTATTTTCAAATTTTTTAAAATTTGGACCAACTAGGGATTGACACGTGGCAGCCCGTGGAACCTTCTGCCCAATCCCAGCAACCGGGTCAGCTCATGGTTTTGTCCGCCCACAAACTCAACCCACGGTTTTTGACCCATTAAATGACCCGGTTCCATTTTAACCAAAACCCTAAACCCATCGTCCAAATTGAACCAAAGTTTGATTCATTTCGTCTGAATTGAACCCCTCTAATCATAGAAATGCTGATAAGGATTTGTTTGAGCCATCAATCACCTATAAATACCCTGAATTGCATCTCCAATTCGGCACAAGACCCTCAAACCCGATAGGACAACCCAAATTGCTAGTGGTAGGTAAACTTCAATTTCGATCAATTTCTGCTTGTTTAATGAAATTGACCTGGGATCCATAGAATTTATTTAAGCTATAAAACATGAATTTTGGTGAAGCTTTTGACCCCTTCTTACTCGATTTACAGTCGGTATAGAACCTAGGAAGAATTTTGATTTTATTAGCTTATTTGTTGTTGTTTTTGATCGATTTAACCTTCCAAATGATTTCTGAAGTGGTATAGAATGTTTAGCACTTTTAAAACTGAGTTTTAAGCCAAAAATGAAGTTTTTGAAAATAATTGAAATCCAACCATGGAGGTTTGGCCATGATCGAAAAATGTGAATCCAAGGCGATGATTTCCATAGAATTAACCCCACTGGGCAGTAAAATTCTTGTTTTTCATTGAGTTTCACTCACAAAAACATATTTCCCCGTTGATTTCATGCCCATGTAAGCGTGGGACACCAACTTCAGGAGGTCACCTTGCCGGAAAAATAATGAAGGTGGTGGTGGTCGACCAATCAGAGGGTAGGGCAGTGGGTTGACCCGTTTACCCAGTGACCCAATGACCCAAACACCCATATTATTATTATTATTAATTTCATTAATACAATTATTAATGATCATTATTATGCTCATATTATTATTATTACTTTTATTTTTTTACCATTACTATTTTTCGTAGAAATAACTACTAACATTTTCATCAAGATTTATTAAACATAACAAATGTTATTTCATTGATATTACTAAAAATATTTTCCTCATTTCCTTATGCAACACATGATATCCACTCAAAAATTACCAAAATATATTTTTATTATCTCTCGCATTAAATTTTTACAAGTTGATTTAAAAAGAATTTCACTTTCTTATTTTAGACAAATTTTTTATTTCTTTCTTTAAAATGACCAGTATGTGATTTCAAAAATGAATAAGACAATATCTCTTCTACAAATCAGTAAACTATTTTTCAATTTCACAAAAATACTTTAAAGAACAACGTTGCCTATTTCAAACGCGAGATAGTCACTTCAACCTTTTTCAAACCAAAAACCTTAGGAGGATTCCAAAAATGCTATAGAAACAATATTCCATTAGAAAAACAACAAGATTGATACCAAAATTTTCTAAAAACGAACGCATATGACAAAAAGGAGTATAAGATCAAATAAAGATTGTTAAAGTATCGTTCAAGGAAAGTAGCTATTTTCTTCAATGTAAAAGTTTGTTGTTCGTTGTACGTATTCATATCTTTTTAAATGCAAGTAACTATTTCTTTTTACATATAATTTATTGTTCATTATACGTATTCATTTCTTTTGAATTACAAGCATTATTTTAATCATATGTTTGCATGATAAGATATTAAATATTTGTTTTGAATATCTGCAGCTCATTCCCGTTTTCATATATTATGATATTCTATTTCATCATTGAGTATTGAACTGGTAGAGAATCGAAGAACTCCAGAAATTATGACAAAAGTCCATATTTGGTATTGTGCATGATATTGGTAGAGAAGTTTAGTCCTAACTTTGTGTTGGGCTAAACATAATAGAGAATTGTTCATACTCAAGTTCAAATCCATATTTTGTGACTTATGATTGATTTCATATGTGCTCATGAAATCGAATATGATGCAGATACGAAAAAAATTTTACAAGTTGAAAAATTAAAGTGGTTATTTCTTTTGACTGGAAGGTTTATTTTTGTTAATGTTAAATAGTAATTTGCTGAGCTTCCTTTTGACCCCACACCTTCCAGTGATAAAAGAATGTGGAAAATCCTTTAAAGGCAAGGAGATAAGAATGTGAAGGCAAGTGAGCTATGGATTTTGCTCTAATAAGAGGATGGTGAAGTGTGTACTGTTGTATTATAATATAAATATCATGTTTGTAAGTGTTTCTGTTGTAATTGTTGTATATGAGATCTTGGGAAGAGACAAACAGGAGAAATATTGGTAAATTAGCCAATAAATGTAAAGAATTGGAGTTTTTGACACTAAAATTCCTCAAAGTGATTTATGAAAATTTTGGGACTGTCACACAATAATTCGCTACTAGTCCTTTTTTTATATAATATATTATAGTCAGCGATCTCCAACTTAACCTCTAGGGTGGGGAATGGTCCACAAGCTTGGTATTTAAGTAAGTCTTAGGTCAAAGTGTTTCACCTTGGAAATGTGGTTTTCAATCTTTGCCACATAGTTTTAGTGATAAGGTAGATCTCTCTATGTATGGCTCTAACCTGGCTAAGATTAATAATGAGGTAGTTAATGAACTATCTACTCGAGTTATGCCCTCAGTTTCTATTAAATTAAGGAGTTCACTAAGACTTTCTTTCTCCTAGCTTCGAAACTACTACTACTTTAGCTCCAGCTCTTTGCTTGAAAATAACTCTCATTGTATACCGATGTCGAGCACAACTGGCTTGATCCTACTAGTTACGAAGATAAGCAATACAAAAAGCCTTCGAAGAGAATAGTACCGTATGATAGGTAGCCCTCCGAACATCACTTTATCCTCGATCCAATCTCTGGCTCCTTCAACTAACAGCTACTTCATTGGATACCTCTAAATATAGCTACACTTATGAAAAGCAAGAGCACTTAAACCGAATTACACGCCATGAAGCACCAAGTTTCTTAAAGCTTGTGATTTGCTATAATGAAGTGCTTTTTCTTCGTAGTAGGCATTGACATATTCAAAAAGTTTCATTTTCTGGAAAGCAAAGTTGTTTTACAAAGGGAATAACTTCTCGATTTTCAGTAATAAGCGTTACCAACGTCAGATTGGCATTCAAAATGGGATCATTAAACTTGTCTTATCGATTCAACAAATTAACCCGCCTTACTTAGGTCATTCTATAAACACTATCTATTTATAGTTGAAAAGAATTCATGGCAGGATCCTAGCCCACCTTAGATATGAAAAGTATGTCTTCAATTCCCATTACACTTATAAAAGACTCTTCGTTATTCGGAAGTTAAAGAGAAAGCACATTTTTGTCTTTTTCTGTCTCAATCGATAGCACCATTGCCACTAGTTGGTTCGGTCTTGGTTTTTGGTGATTGTAGATTTTTAGATAAGAGACTATCTCAATGACAATTGTCCTTTCTTTCAAGCAGTTTTTAGGATATCTCCATCAACATGTTTAGCCAAGGGACTCTTGAGGTGAGGCATAGCTTTTTTATATTAAGGTCCTAATAAACGCCAAGCCATGTATTACCATTGGCCCAATAAGGGCTATTTTAATCCCCAACGATAAAGAATGTCTACGAGTATGGCATTTTTTAGAGGTAGATAGCCTCCTTCCTTGAAAAACGATATGAGAAATCCAAAAGAATTGATATCTAGAATGAGAGGAGCTCACATCTTTTGAAATTAAATAACAAAATAAGTAGTCAAAATTGAATTATAAATATCCAGAAAATGATAATTAGGTCTGCACCTTCTTATAATCATTATCATCATTTTAATGAAACGAATGGATTATGCGATATAAGTTATACTTGACCATGTTAAGGAGACCATCACTGGTGCAATAGACGTAATTCAACCTTCAATTGAAATATGGATAAGGGGCAAACGATACAATTTTGGTTAAAGCAAAGCCCAAAATGGCATAACCAAATAATTGTTTAACCAATGATGGATTTCGCGTGACGGAATGAATCGAGGAACTAAGTATGTTTCCAATACCGACAGCAACTCCTGTTGAAGCAATTATAGCAGCTCCAGCACCCATTGATTTTGCACCTTCTAACATTGATCAGTGCTTTGTATATACATATTTTCTTATGTTTATTCTCTTCATTTATTATAAAAATGCATGAAATAGGCTTGTATATCCTTTTTTGGGCTAACAAATCATCAATCCAAGGGAGATATATTCTATTGTTATTGGGCTTACAATGCAGAGAATTGGGCTTGAAAAGACCTATTTCGGACAAAAATTGAAGTTTGACCTAATCCCTGACGGACAAGGATTGCCAGAATCGAAGCAGGAAGCAAAATCAAAGTCCAGAGAGCCTTACAGCCGTAAGGGTGACTGTAAGGTGGCTTACGGTCGGGCTTACGCCTGTAAGCTAGGGTGTAAACTGGTTCATGCCATTTTTTACAAATTTTGTTGACTTTTTCGGAAAGCTTTGACCTACGCGATTTTGGGCTTTTCCAAAGAGTTTGACATGGACCATAAGACAACAAACCTAATTTGAGTCAACTTGTGATAAGTCCCTTGATTAGAAGCTATAAAACCCCCCCTCCTAGCTCAGATTTCCAGACCCGAAATACTTTTCATACAATATACGATCCAGAGAAGATAAGGAGCTCAAGGAGGCAAAGACCAGATGGCTATCAACGAAGAAATTCTGCCGACTTCTAATGGGTTTTTTTATCTTCTCTATTGTATTTTGTAGTATAAATATGTTCTAATTTTCTTTATGCTAAGACTAGATGGATCTTACTCATAAGTAATTAAAGTTATTGTTTTTATCATACTTTTTATGGATCTGTTTGTTGTGAGATATGTCTTATGAACTTAATGCTTCTAAATAATTAGCTACTATTTAGATGATCTCTTATCATGTAATTGAAGGACCGAGAGGTGAAGATTAATGAGTGAAAATTGAGGCATAAACATAAGTTAAATTTTACTAGAGATAGTTCAAGGTGACTTGTGTGGTTACGGTAGTAATTATTAGATTAATGAATCCGGGAATTTCCAAAGAACTTAATGCTTTTCAGATTATTTAAATTTCGCATGGAGACTGTGGGACTGGTAAGATGAATTAGGGATGTTACACCTAGAGATAGAGTATCTATCTAAAATTGGAAAATTTCGTTGTCACAACAAATAAGATACATAACTTGCATGGTAAATTAATTGGCCTTAATTATAAATCGGTATGTGAAATTGAAATCTTAGCATTCTTTCTTATTTTATTTAAAACCCTAATTTAGAGTGTTTAGTAATTAGTAGTTTAATTATATAAAAATTAAATCTTTGTTAATTGGTTAGATTAGTGAAGAATTATCTAAGTGATACATAGTTAGTAAATTACAATTTCTCGTGGGATCGATAACTTTTTATACTATAACTTAACTGATGTATACTTGCACTGTTCATCCGACCAAACATCTCAAGTTATCATTCTCGAATGCTTGTTCATTCACGATTTGATATTATTCCTTGTCGATTCCTTATTCTTTTTTATCTTAGACATCACTTGAAATGCATTCTTTTTAATCTCCACGGTGTTGTTCATTGAACACTCAATATTGATTCAAAGTTTTCAAAAAGTATACGCGACTAGATGATTCAAGTCGGAAATAGTGCTTTCTACGTTACAATCCAAAACTAGATAAATAGTTTTCTTCTCTTATGTAATTGTATATCTTTTTTAATTTAATGATTAATATATTAGACAAAATTCTACTATTATTCCATACTACTAAAAACATCAAACATCTAAGGTACAAAAATATTACTATTACCTTAAGTTCAAATTAGCTCATGAGTTTATGGTTTTCTATTATTATTCCTCATTGATTCCTCATTCATTTTTATCTTAGACATCACTTGGAATGCATTCTTTTTAATCTCCATGGTGATGTACATTGAATACTCAATATCGATTCAAAGTTTTCAAAAAGTATACGTGACTAGATGATTCAAGTCGAAAATAGTGTTTTCTACGTTACGATCCAAAACTAGATAAATAGTTTTCTTCTCTTATGTAATTTTATATCTTTTTTAATTTAGTGATTAATATCTTAGACAAAATTATACTATTATTCCATACTACTGAAAACATCAAACATGTAAGGTACAAAAATATTACTATTACCTTAAGTTCAAATTGGCACGTGAGTTTGTGGTTTTCTATTATTATTCCTCGTTGATTCCTCATTCTTTTTTATCTTAGACATCATTTGTAATGCATTCTTTTTAATCTCCATGGTGATGTACATTGAACACTCGATATCGATTCAAAGTTTTCAAAAAGTATACGCGACTAGATGATTCAAGTCGAAAATAGTGATTTCTACATTACGATCCAAAACTAGATAAATAGTTTTCTTCTCTTATGTAATTTTATATATTTTTAATTTATTGATTAATATCTTAGATAAAATTCTATTATTATTCCATACTACTAAAAACATCAAACATGTAAGGAACAAAAACATTAGGCTTATTTATAATTTTGACCCCTAAATATTTCCGCTTTTGGAACTAAAACCTTAAATTTTTAATTTTGATAAATCGAACCTCAACATATTGATTTTATATAAATTAAACCTTGGGACGACCGGAAAATAATTTCCTTGCCATAGTAGGGACTTTTTGGGGATAACAATAAAACAAACCCATCCATCTAACAGGAGCAAAATCTAGTGGCAAACAAAAACCCAGTTTGGCGGCAAAACAAACTCAAAAGCATCAGTATATATGCCCATGACATCAAACACAAGAACCAATTCAAGCTTACATAGAGTAGAAATATGATATCTTCCATGGAGGAATCCAATTCAAGCTCTTCATATCACAGAAAATCTACTTCTTAGTCTGCAAATCCTCCTCTAAACTGCAATTGTGGAGTCCCTCCCATATTAACTACTTCATGGAGTTCTAACTATCCAGGAAGAAGGTTTTGGAGCTGTCCAAATGATTCGGAGATTTAATGCATATTAAAGGTACAAATGATATGAAATACATAATTAATCATTCAAAAAAACTAATTTTTTTGTTGTTATGTTGTAGAAACCGACAAAACGTGGGTGCAGATTTCATCACTGGTTTGATCCCCCAATGTGTCAACGGGCTAAAGATATCATACCTGGGCTGCTTTGTAAAATTAATCGATTGGAAAGTGAAAGTAATCATTGCAAGTCAAGAGAGAAAATTGCTTGGACTTTGGTTGTGATTCTGATCACAATGGTATTTTGGCTCGGTTTTAAGTCTAAGTAAGGAATGAAGGAAAAACCATCTTCAACTATATTAGCCTTTTTTTGTAGTTTTTGTGTTTTTGATCCTCTGTTTTGGATCCTATGCTTTAATTATGGTGTTCAAGTCCCTCTGTTTTAAGTCTAAGTTGTAATCCCTCTGTTTTATACTCCCATGCTCCGTTATGTTCCTTTGTTTCATGGTGGTAGTAATGAACTTCTTGTGAATTGTTCAAAGTGTTGTATTGGGTTGTGTTGACAAACTAGCAAAATAACATTCCAAACTTGACTAAATTGTAAAACTAGCAAAATGACATTCCAAAATACATTGACAAAAAAGAAAATTCCATTCCAAAATACATTCACAAAACTGCATACCAAACTGTATTCACAAAACTGCATTCCAAAAAAATCAATAATTCACAAAACTTTATTCACAAACCGCATTCACTAGACTGTATTCCAAACTGCATTCACAAAACTACATTCCAAAACTATATTCACAAACTACATTAAAAAAAATGTATTCACAAGAAATTCCAAGAGCTGCAGACTTCATGAAAACACCTCCAACCTCGATTTCATGTTGCTTCACTTCAGGAATGGGCTTCTCATGGATCATAGGTCCCTGAAATTTGTTATTCTCTACTCTTTTTAACCTATCAATTACAAAGAAAGTTATGATAATTACATACATACTCTAAATTAAAAAAACTTTAATGATAAGTACACTTACAACCAATTTGGAGTTCGGCAATTGCCTAACAGATGCAAATGGAACATCAATTTTGCAGCAACTGAATTTGAGCTTAACAAAAAGAGAGAGCCTTGAGGTTTAATTTGAATTCCAATTTTGCATTGTAATTTCCGTCCAGCTTTTTCATCTTGTCCGTGATCTACAACATTAAAAGATTAAATTGCCCTTAAATTACGATATTGCCCCTATTTGTGCAAGTCACGTGTGTGGTTTGAGCTGAATATTTGATTTTTTGATATCAGAAGGTTTAATTTGTACCGATTTGCAACGTTAAGGTTCGATTTATCAAAATTAAAAGTTTAAGGTTTAAGTTCCAAAAGCGGGTATATTTTGGGGTCAAAATTGTAAATAAGCCAAAACATTACTATTACCTTAAGTTCAAATTGGCTCGTGAGTTTATGGTTTTCTATTTCCAATTTTTTTTTTTCCAAATGGAGCCTAGATACTTCATTTTATTAGTCTAACCAAGCCAAAAATAAATTATTATAATTGATAATCATAATCGGAATCACCTCTAAAAAAATGGATCAAATTGCACTTCACACTTCAAATTTTTGATAATTCCATTAATCTTTCTTGGGAGAAACAAAGGATATCTTGAATCAAGGCAAATTGAGGATACTAGATATGACCTCAAAATAATGGGGGTCAAGGTCGGCTAGTGAAACAATGAGGGATAAGCTTCATCGTTGAGAGGAAAATAACCCGGATCACCAGCTAAGGCCCCTAAATGACTGCTCAGTTATAAAGGAAGTAGGGGTACAGAGATATCCTACATGACCTTATTTGAAACAAGACATACAACAACTTAAGTCCTTCTCGTAGACGATTTTATGCCATCTTCTTTCGTTTTTTCCATGCCTAACTAGACTCTATTAGGGTTTTTCTTGAGAAGATCAATGTATATTCTGTATTTTCAAAATAATTTCAAGGTTCCTTTTGAAATAAAATGGTCTAACTTGCTCTTACTCTTTATGAATCCTATATGAAGACTGCTTAATACTATGCCAATGATGATCAAATCGATGAGTTATTTGTTAGTGTTAAAGATATATTAGCTGTTGTTCAGTGTGTATATTAGCTGTCAGTGTGTATATTAGCTGTGATTAGTTGTGTCAATATTCATTTTCTGTAATTATGCCAATTATGTCATTTACCTTTGCTATATAAAGGTATGTAATGTTAATCAGAAAATCATCAAATAAA